>JBBMHQ010133409.1:0-19677 GCA_037834295.1 Postelsia palmaeformis
TTTTCGATTTTTTGTAGGTTTCCTCTGTCTCACAGTCTGTGACCACAGAATCAGTACCTCTCTAGGATAAGGAATCAAACGGACACTGGGTGTACTGATGAAGTTGGGTAGAAAGGACGATTTAATGTGAAGACAACAACAACAACAACAACATGCCGAAGCGGTACATAGACTACGATCTACGATACAGTAGTGCAGTGCTACTGAACATTGACTCATACATGGTCATGTGCTCACATTTCCATAACAGAAGGCCCTCTGTTCTGATAATACTTTGCTGTACATTGCTTGTCGCGTAACCGCTGTTTGTTGCAGTACATGGCGTGAAACATAAATCGATGCGTTAACACTCTTCGGCGTTCCCCATCTTGCGCGGGTGATGCCACAGGCTTATCATATACCAATGTACTATATGGTCTGAAGCAGACATCGTCTTGCGTTTGTGCCCGGATTTTGCCGACCCGGCTAGTTGTACAGAAGGCGGCGCGTCCTTCATATCCGTGACGAGTTTTAGAGTAAAACGCAATAATATAATAGTAGTACTCGTATTATAGTGCGTACAAAGGTTTACATTTTTTGAACACGGTGTAGTTCGTGGACGGTTTCTTGTTGAAATTGTTTCTGGGTATATTGGTATATTGTCTATTAATAGCGAATCTAATATAGTTTTGTTCCGCTGGTTGGGTAAATCGTTGGGCGGACGATTGCTTTCGTGCGGGTAAGTGTGCTTTGGCAAATATTTCGCTAGAAGCGTTGTGGTGACTTCTCGGGTGGTTCCTTGTTTTTTTTGCCGATGCCCTCGTCCCATTGCGTGCTTTGGCGGGCTTTGGAAGGTTGGTGGCCTCACCAGGCCGCAATTTTAGAAATCACACGGAACACCTCTCTCAGTTGCCTTGTACCCAAGTAAAAGTGTGTTCTGCGGTGTTTTTATGTTGTGTGTATAAATATGGTGTTGGTGGGCAGCCATGAATTATTCAGGTGACGCATGAACACGCCTGTCTGCTTGTCGAAAAAAAATCGGATTGTGGAAGAACCTGGGGAAACGTGTGAAGCCCTCGCCTCCCATTGGGCAGGCTTCAAACGCAAATGAATGACAAAGTCGGTGTGATATGGTCAAAGGTTTTGGACTTGTTTTGCTTTCAATACTAGGAGTATTTTTTTCGGCCCACCTGTTGTATAGCTGCAATTCGGGACGGTGCACGTAGTATATGTATGTATATATCGCAGGAGGAGTTTTTATTGGTTTTCTGTGGGACTACCATTAATACATCCACCCTGCCTACCGCGGCTCAGGCCTCAGGCCTTACATTTCTCATCGCGAGTAGACCGCAGCCGTTGTCACCCTCACCACACGTGTTCGAATCAAACAGGAGCAAGAAAGCACGAGCGCCGATGAAGCCACATTAAATTGGAAGAAATACGATTCATAAGTGAGGAGGAGTTGATTTGCATATAGCGTTGCCGGAAAGGATTTATAACGAGTACCTGCATATATTATGTACCAGGTATCTATATATATACCTGGTACCATGGGATGGATGATCATGAGACATCAGACACGAGAAACCGAACACCAGACATTACTTCGAAAGTTATGTGTCCAGTCCATCAGGCCAAACAGAGGAGTAAGAAAGCACGAGCGCCGACGAAGCCACATTTTATTCGAAGAAATACAATTCATAAGCGAGCAGCGGTTGATTTGTAAATAATGTTGCCGGAAAGGATTTTTATATCTGGACATATGTACCAGGTATATATATACCTGGTACCATGGCGTCCCCGGTGGTTTGATAGATGGTTTGCGCGCCTAACAAGATCTTTTTCGGGGGTTCAAGTCTCACCGAGTGCATGCTCAGGGGCTCTTTCTTCCATAACGGGAATTGATTCGCGGAAAGCGCGAGAGCGTGAGTTAGCTAAATTTCGATGAAAATTGACGAGCAGTGGCAATGCTGAACGCTGTGCGCGTTAAAAAATAAAGGCACGTACCGGGGGGTAAGAAGGGTAGGCACCTGTGACCACGGCTCGTCCAGAAGGGCGTCGAGGGTAGCCCCTCCAACGAACTAGGCTGGAAGGTGGAAGTGATTATATAAAAAATAAAACAAAATAAACAAAACGGTATGAATGGTCATGAGATATCAGACTCCAGAAACCAGACACCAGACATCACTTCGAAAATTATTTGTCTAGTCCATCAGGTCGAGAGTTGTACACTACTTACTGATGATTTTTTTGTCCGAAATGGATCCAGGAACCATTTTTCATTGTACGCAAGTCGTACGCAGTTATCGGGCAACAACGCGGCAGTAGGACCATACGTGCCGATGACCATATATCCCGTCAGATATCGTAAATACGCTGGTAATCAGATTTGGTCATGCACACGTGGACGCTTGCATCACGTGCGTATTGCGCGTATCGTTTGATTCAGAACACATAGAGACTTTGGGCGTTCGGAAGTTTTTATATCGGCATCAATGGCATTGCTCGAAATTAACCAAGTTACATCAAAGTTACGAGTTTGCCATAAACGTACTCCCAGTTGCCAGGGACACTGGTAAATATTTCACACGCGGTTTTGCTTGCCAGGCCAGCAAACGCATCGTCCGGCCTACAAGGAGGGATGCCGAGAAATTGAGCTGAAGCGACAACCTTGGTTAAACTTGTTGTATGGCAGGCAAGCAAGGATAATAAATATCCCACCAGTCCAATCAGAGAGGGTGCAGCCGTGTCCAGAGAGGGCTGTGTGACAGACCGCAGGCCGAGATTCTGAGAGAGAAATTGGTAAAACGGCTAATCTTCTGGGGACCGGGAGAAGACCTGATGAAAACGAATCCGAATCGAGTAACATATTGCGCGGACCGTTCCTTGGTTTCCCTTGGGCGTGGGCTACTACAAGGTCTCATGATTGGATATACTGGTTATACGATACCATCAGTCGCGAAATTTACCTGCGGTGCTTGTTAGCCAGAGTAGTTAGCGCGTGTCCCAGCATTGAACAAAAACGGCAGACCTCTATAGAGCTTTCTATATACCATTAATAGTATCCGAAACTCGTTTACCTCTCGCAGCTTGTTGGATCAGTTGTGCAATGGGAGTGTGTCTCAGCAAGTGCCGGATCGGGCTCGGCTTCTTGCGCCCTCGAAGCGACAGACCCCCCCACATCAGCCTCCTGAGCCCGGAGTTTGCGGCGTCTGTCATGGCGCCCACTTCATACTGGGGGACGGAGCCTCGTCTATTCCTGGGGAACAACAGCGGGTATCGTGTCTCTTACTGGGTTATCCAAGAAGACAAGAAGAGGACCAGCGCACATCAAGAGCGGATAGCCAGCTCGATGGGCCTGCATCTCAACATTGGCCACGCTGGGGGGAAACTCTCGGGAGACATGGAGAGGGGGAAGCAGGAGACGATCGAGACTGAGGTGATGGGAGTATACCTCTTGCTGAGAGACCACCGCATGGGGCCGAACGGCAGCAGCCAGCCCACCCAGGTGCCGTTCCCGGCCAACTGCGAGCAGGTGCGAGTCTACGGATTTTTCGAGGAAGAAGACGGGCAGTGGCAGCGCTACAAGGACAAGGTGTACTCCATCGGACGTGGCAAGAAGATCTTCATCCTCAATGCGCTTGACTCCAACATCGCGCCATACGCCAAGAAGGGTGGTCCAGCAAACGGCCGGTGAGAATGTCGAGAGCTATATGTTGTCTACTGCCCGTACAGCACAACGGTAGAAGGCTGGTTGTTGTAGTATTTGTACCTGGGGTGAATACTGCTGTTGTTGTACCAGACGCTGGCAATGCGAATTTGTCGTGTTCATGTTTGTGCTGTTTGTATTGTCGTCAGGATTCAAGCTCTATAACTCTAATATTGATAGGTAAATGTTGTACCAGGTATTAATAGTCGAAGTGATTCATCTGAAAAAGTGATGGTGTGAGCGAGCCAAACCTCCCGGCACTGTTCGTAGCGACAGCAGACACTTCTGCTCCGCAAACTACCACCTCTGGTTCCACCGCTGTTCATACCTAGTGCATACCATATATCTGTACAGTATGTATAGCGGGCATCCGGCACTGCAGCATATACGCCGATTGAAACCAGAAAGAACAGTAGTGAACGACAGTGAAAGGGTCGATTTTAGCGAGGGTTAAGGACATGAGGCTCAACGGCAAGCGCAACACGAACGGAACTCCTGGTAAAAAGAAGTGCCATTGATGCTCGAGGTTTTTCGTGGATGGTGTCTCAATCTGCTTTTTAAAGGTGCACTCGCTAAAGATGCTCCTTGTTCGTGGAACCATTGCACTCTACCGGCACTACGTTTTGGGAGAGAGCATTACTATTGCTGCTGCTGTATTCCTTCTACAGTATGATAGCTTGTGGGGAACACTACCGTAGTATGATAAAGTCTCGTCGAAGCCCTGTCACAGAGTCTGGAGGTGAGTGTTTGCCGGGACGCAGCTGTAAAAACGCAAATTTGCGCTGCTTGCTGTGATGAACAGGGGTCGAGACACCCAGCGCACTAAACACAGCGGTGTCTCGATTATGGGTGAATAAGTAGTACTCCGTATATTTTGCCCAACAACAGTGACAGACCGAAACAGCATTGTTAATATTTATGCCGGGTATTGTTTTGTCCACAATATATTTTTCAGTCAGATTGAGCTCAGGGGAGCCTCTCATATTTGGTAGGAAGCCCCCTCGGTGTATGGAGCATCCATGAAGCTCTTGCGCAGTAGTAGTGACATGAACGCCTGAATGCCGTGACAACACGACAATGGACGCGTATGGCGATGCTCTGGTAGGGTCATGATACCCTGTGGCAGCGCCGTGATGGCTCACGGCGGCCGTGCCTTGGCATGATCATGAAATTGTCAGGAACATACTGGCGTACCAGGTACTATAATAGTGTACCTTCGAGGAGCTGCTTCGTGCAAATTTGCCGACCTTCTGGTGTACCTCGTTGACATGCTGCGTTTGGAAGTCCAGAGAAGAAAAAGTATATATACCATATATTTACTACCTGGCACCTGGCATGTGTTTTTTGTCGACAATTTTATTGGTGAATCAGTGTTAATACGTGAATACGTTTTATACTACAGCACACTCTTGGATGTATGCGCGCCTAATGACACGCCCAACTAGTATTAATAATAGTCAAACCATCGTCGATGATGTTGCCCATATCATCGCCCTATTCAACCATAATCGAAAACACTCCACGTACGGAGTATATATACGTACCTGGTATATGTGCTGCTGTTGTTGTGGTACGGTATATCTATACAAGCAGTATACGAGTACACATCATATTTATGTACAGCAACAGGAAATATACAGAAGTACCGTTTACCTGGTATGATATTAATATACCACACCCCCCGTGATCAAATGTTCGGTTTTAGAATTTCATCACCCGGGGTGGTATTGTCCTGGGGAGTTGGTGTCGTACCCCCGATGATGAGGTGGGTGGTCGTTTGGGTTTTTGGGTTGTTCACCATCACCCCGAGTGGTATACTGTAGGGGTGGGACAACACGGGGGGGGGGGTATACCAGTGGTTTCAATAGATTATTTTGGCTATATTCTAGGCAGACGAGGATGTTGATATCGACAGATATGGTAAAAGTGATGTGGTTTGTGCACGACGGCCGAAGACAGATTCGATCGAGCCTGCAACCGCAGCAGCGGTCCTAGCCGCAGGCATGCGTCGCCCGTTTCGATGGGCCACGCTTGCATTACGGCTCTGTACCGCCCCCACCTCTAAGCTGCTGGTCTCCGTGCGGTAACCCGTGGTAATCTTGCACACCTGGTGTGCTGCTGCTACTATGTTGTTCCGGTACCGGTACTTGTCTTTTTGATCGCGCCACGTATTTACCTGCAGTGCAAACTTGGGGGTGTCGAAATGATGACGACGCAGTACCTCAGGGGGTGTGCCATCAATCGTACCCCGGGTGATCAACTCGATAACTCGGGTGGTCGTTTACGACTTTGGAACAGCGCCCACCCGGGTAGTATACGGTGAGGTGGGTTATATACAAGGTGTGTTATATATACATTGTCATACACGGTAGTGGGCCTTGTATCGGACGGTAAGAATGCGTCCACTCGACACAATTTATCAAGGCGATCTAACCGCCTGCCGCAACTAGAACTGTTTCTAGGACGGTCGGCCATATTGAGGGTGGATACCACTCTATTTCCGACAATAGTTTCGCTCCGCTGAGGCTCCCCGAGAGACAAAATTATTCCTTGTCCCTGATTCGGAGAATCTCGAGATATGTTGGTGAACCTGGCCAGCTCCACGGGATTGGCTGTTGATGACGCCGCCATCAAGGCATCTGAGGTTCCGGCGATAGCAGAGGACCAACAAGATATCGCAAAGCTTCGTGACTTGATACGGTAGACAAAACGATCGGGTCAGAGAAGGGAACATCGACGAGCAAGAGGACATTGATAATGATACGACGGCGCACGGGGCAGTTACGTCCAGCGACCTACTGGTACGTATAACCTCTGGCGAAGCTTGATTCTTTGGAGAACGCGGTGGCGGCGTGCGATAATGAGGAGACCGCCTTCCATCTTCGGAAGAACGCCGATATTCCGTTCACCAAAGCACAGTATGACTCTGAGGCAGTGTGACAGGCAGGCACTATGGATACTTGTTTCACTCTCGCGATATGAAGGGTGAAGGGCACCGAATTACTGTATTCGTGGCGCATTTTCTTGTGTAAAAGCCTTTTTATCATCACTTTTACATTCCAGCTCAACTCGTAGGAAGCTTCACCCTCAACGATCTTTCGTATAACTGCGCATAAGGTTCGGCATCTTCACTGCTCGTCGATTTTCCTCGAGGGTTGCTAACTCACGCTCTCGCGCTTTCCGCTACCGATATCTTACGCAAGAAAATGTTCCTCCGAGTATGCACTCAGTAAGACTCGAACCCACGAACAATATATTTGTAGGCACGCGGATCACCCACTAAGCCACGGGAGATGCCGGCAACTACCAGTCAGTGGCGCAGAACAGTAGTGCATGTGTGGGAGCTCTGCTCTGAATGCGTGTGCGATAGTTATTCGAATAATCGTTTTTCGTTCTACTGTAGGGTATGGAGGCGTGCGTCTTTGTCGTGATCTGCTGCGCGACCGCTCAATCATTGTTACGCTCTGCAATACTCCATAATCATGCAAAGTGTGTGATCTACCGCTCACTGTCTAAGTCGCACGCACCGAACAGCCACCTGGTGCCTTCGTGTATGCGGTATAGAGTCCGGCATGGAAGGACGATGCAGACGAGTGTGCTACTGCTGCTCCTGCTGCTCCTGCTGCTCCTGCTGCTGCTGCTGCTGCAAACAAGTATGTAGTTCACGAATGGAGCCAGGTAGGCCGTACTCAAGTACCACTGTAAGTGCACTACAACTGGCCCCCCTCATACGAAACAGTCCCACGACAAGATCGAGAACATTTTCGGATTGTTCTTGCATCGGGGAACGATTTCGTAAATCGACCGTTAGTGAGGCGGACACACCCTTGTTCGGCCAATAAGTCTACTCGTCATCACACAAGCACCGTTCCGGTTGTGGTACCTCTTCGGTTCGAGAGGGTCGGTAGTGAAACTGACAGCGTCGACTGTACACCCCTGTAAACCCTGCACACCCCGTATCACAGCATGCTTTGGTCACAGCAGACCTTAAGCACCCCACCCAGCTTGCAACGACGCGTTTTGATGAAACAAATTGATGGCACAGCAGACTTGCTTGATCTTGTCTATATCACAACGAGAGCACTGCACTGGCGGGAGACCCGTGCATGACCCCGAATAATTTCTCCACTCTACAGCTGCAAAACCCTAGGAACAATTGCCTCTATCGCGACATTTGACATATGCTTCTTAACCTGTATGGTCTGTTGCCGTGCGTCAGAAAAAACATCAGGTGACAACCGGGTCGTGCACATCTAGCGTATGCGGTCGTCCGCACTCATCTCATGCTAGCTGCCGTCGTCGGAGCCAGGATGGAAAGGGACGACTGGACGGGGGACTTGTTGCCATCTCCTGGGGCGTCGTGATTGATGGGGACAGGTGGAGCTCGGCAAAGTCCGCCATGGTTCAATCCGGCGCCCCCGAAACCTGGGATCCGTTCAGTTTCCCAGAAGAATCAAACGACATGGGTACCGGTACTTGTCAAACATAGCGAGGGGGGTAAGTGATCGTTTGTCGCGGTTTCGCCTAGATAGCGGTCGACAACGTTCCCCCTCCCACCCACCCTCTCCCCGTCGCCAACGCCTCCCCGTCCCTCTTGGCGGACGGCCCCATACTCCATGGTAGTTTCTCTCAGGAGTGATCCTTGGTAGCGGAACTGTGTCTAAGATGAGTTTACAGTTACAGTTTTGTTTTTCCACGAGGACATCGTCGTGAATCTTACCGGGATCGTTCGCCGCGTTTTAGTTCATTTATAGCGGGGGAAGAACCGGCAGTGCCCCTCGCCCCGCCTCCCACCTTGCCTAGGACACTCGCATTTGTATCTCTCTACAACCAGCCGATACAGATAGCGAATACTATAGTAGAGATTTAGTTTGTGTCAAGCGTAAGAAAGCAACATTTTCGCGACGTTGGCGCCGTACTCAGAACGTCTTCTGGGGTCTGGCCGTCCGGGTTCTTGTCGTCCTGCCGTGGTTCGTTGTCGACGCATCGACAGCGGAGGATTGTGTGTTGTATTATGGCTTATCTTGAACGGTTCACCAAACGCCGTTCCGCCCAGGGCCTTGCGTGTTTTATGGGGCTGTGGAGATGAGTCCGCACCAGTTTTTTATGGGAGGAGGCAACCACTGCCCTCGCCTGGGGTTGTGGACGTCGTACTGTAGTCGCTGTTGACTGAAAGTTTGTGTGTCGCTTTGACGTTGCGTTTTCTCGTGTACAGTAGATGAGGAATAATGTAAGCGTTAGGGTCTATTATGACGTGGTTTTTTTATTCACTTGCTGCTCGTATATTTCCAGTCTAGTTTTAGCGACCCTTGTAGTCGCAGTGGCAGCACGTGATACCTATACTTTCATGCGAGATCTGTTTATTCTCTCCGACAGTCTTCCTGTCAAGGCAACCCGTTGAAATTGTTTTTTTCAGTCGGTCGCCGTAATGCGTGTCGAGGCGGGTTTGCATTTGTACGGCGTCACGTTCGATCTTCGCCGAGTGCAAACTGTAGTCGGTATAAACGTATACATGAAGTATGCATTGTACCCATATATGGTACTATTTGTTATACATCTTGCACATTATGTCTATTACGTGTGTGAGGTATGGAGGGAGGGTTGGATGTGGGCCCTTCTGTGTTGGTCGTTTCGCACGCGCGATGTCTCGTCTGTCGGTGGTAGCACCCGGAAAGGGGGCAGTTTTGCATTTATCCACTCTCTGTCCAGATGGTGGACGAGTGAATGAGTATGGTTTGCCGCCGCAGCGTTGCCTACGGAGTGTACCAGAGATGTTTGTGTTTTGTCGTCGGTACCTCTTGTGTTTGCCTTGAGTGCGTTGCCGAGGCTATTTTAGCTTGGGTCCCCGACTGTCAGTGAGTGTAGAAGTTATATCTATATATACCTATATATATATATATCGGGAAGGTAACCCCTCCGTGGTCGGCTGTTGAAAGTGGCAGCTATTTCAGTGACGTTAACATCCCCCCCCCTTCCCTGTTGGAGTATGGATGTGGCCTGAATAAAACGTGGGGGAAGAAGTGGGGGGAGAGTTGGCAACATCCAGTGGAGTTAGTAGTGCATGGTGAAACTACGCGGGAGTCGGTACTTCAAGCGTTATAATAAATATATTTCAGTAAAAATGTCTGCGTTCCGTTATTATGTGTGGAGCAAGAAATGCCAGTTGTTCGGTATATCAAAAACAGCCGAGACCCATCCATGCTTGCTTGCCGCTTCTTGCCGATGCCTACTCGATTGCACCCTACATGTGCGTGTGTGTTCGATTCCCGACAGTCATCGAATGTGCGCGTGGAGAAAACGGGGCAGCAGGTTTCCCCTAATTCTTCGACCTCTTGGAGCCTGAGGATGAAACAGAGTATAATAACTTATTGGATCGAACACACGTGTGTACATACATGTCGACGTCTGTGGGTACGCTGGAGGGTTACCTGTCAATACTCCGGTCAACACCAGCCGTATCTATAGCTTCGGTTTTTCTCTGTAAAATGGGGGAGGGGGGGGGGCGTCCGGCAAAAGCTACGACAACCGACCTTTCTAATGGGAACTGTCTTGATAGTGAAACGGATGATCGATTGTTCGTTTTGATTTTCATTTCAACTGTGTTTTTCCTCACAACCAAAAGTCAATTAAAACACCTTCAGTTCTGCTGTCCCGTTTTATGAATACACCAGTCAAATTCTACCTCGTTTGTCTCCAGCACGGAACTTGCGGTCTAAACGAATTCGAATATAATCTATGTTGCTCAACGTTAGATATTGATCAACAACAACAAAAACAGCCTTGACAGACAGGCTTGTAGCACAAAGTGTGTTTAAGGGGCGAGGTGACTCGCCCTCAATCCCGAATTATCTTAGATATTCGATACCTTGAGACCGTCAACGCTGAATTTAGTTTGTATGATGACATCGACGGCTGTCACGCATCACAACACTTTGCTATTTCCCTTCTGACTGTGATAGAAATAAAACTCTTGCGAAATAAAATCGGGGCTTGTCGATGATCATTCTCATCGGAAAGGGAATAGTGATTTTCCAACTACGAATATCAGCTGTCATTTCGCTCCCATCCACTTCGGGTTCTCCACATCAGAGCATCCTCCTACTACTCAAAAGGCTCCGTCACATACTGCTGCCGCGATGCTCTGGTGGCCGTCCAAGCTTACTCGCTTGATCGTCACGTGCTGTTGTGGTACGTCTATGCCTCGTAATATCACAATCAAACTGCGTTCGCGACAATACGTTTGATCCTCTGCTTTCACGTAGAGCTCACGAAGGCCAACTTTTTAGACTGGATTTTGTGTCCCAGGCTCTTCTTACTAGTACAACTCGTCATAGACCGTCTACCCAGTGCAGTGCGAGACCCCTGCTCGGGCACACGCCAGCGAGTAGAGTCCCGTTCTAGAGTAGTTAGCAGTAGAGGTGTTTTTCCTTTCGATATCGACCCCAAGCAGCCTCTGTCTTCCTACTTCAATCAACTTCACCTCTCGTCAATATGTTGGCCCTCTTGCCCACCCTTTCAATTTTAAGCATGGCGACGACTCAATACGTACCCATTCACCCCAGATGCCATCCGTTCAGTCTTAAAGATACCTGGTATGCTACAGAGGGAGCATGGGTCAGCTAAAACACTGTTTGGACGACGGGGCTTATTAACCCAAAATCGTCGGAATGCCAATCTTGTTTAAAAAAATGATGTTTTTAATTGCTTGAGCCTTGGGATTATTTACCTGGATGCTGTTTGACTTTGGCTGAAGCCAGGTTTCGTGTGAGGTGTAGGGCTGCTTAGGTGAAAAACATCAGAAAACGTTTTGGGTGAACTGCTACCGTAGAGCGCCTCCATACCTGATATACGTGTTGCTGAATATATATAAATATTCCACAAACTTGACCCTTCCCTCTTCTCGTCTTTGTCACTACTGGAAATAAGCGGTGTCTTGAAACCCAGGGTCGAATCGAAAATACCGAGAAAACATCTTACACAAGATTTCGCGTACTATAGGCGTGTTTTTTGTTCTTTCTTTACCCGTCAACTTCCGGCACAACCAGAGTCCATGCCGATTCTTCGAGTTTAGATAGATCCAAGTTATGTGGTTACAAACCTACACCACTTTAACGGACACCAAACCAGACAGTCCTCGCTAACCCGCTCGTTATCGACGCAGCAGGCCAGAGGTGTAGCCTAGACAGACAGCCCAGACTTTATACCTAGGTGGCATCATCCTGGAAAACGCTGATCTCTCGTTTGAAATCGGCAGACGGATCCGTCTCATGCGGGCACACCTTAGACAGTTTCGCCCAGGTGGGTATGATAGGACGACCCCTCCGCTTAGTCTGAAATTCCGAAGGCTGAAGGCCGTGGTGATTGCGACCCTGGCTTAACCTAGACCCTCAGAGCCGAACACTTTGCCAAGATTCGAACGGCTCGACACCAGGCCCGCTTGCAAGTAATTCGGTTCAAGTTCCGATGTTGTACTGACCACTACGCCACCCTCTCGTGTGTGAGGCCCCTCAACATGACACATTGCGAGAGCATTGGAACAACCATCTGCAAACGGCGGTTCTCTCGAGGGGGGCGTGGCACGGCAAAGAAAGGCGCGGTTACCTAGTCGTGTAATTTTAGAACGATTGCTGGCGGAGAAAACCCGAGACCTGGCGGGCAGTTCAAGACTCGGCATAGATGCATAATCGAAGGTCTCGAAACATTCCGAGCCACCGACGAATCAACGAAACACTCCCTCTTCGGGGTTCGAAGTTTAGACCACGCTGTGGTCCACAGCAGCAAAAAGGCAGAGAAGTGGTGCGGTGAGGTCCTTGACGAAGCGAACTGGTTCATTTAGAGGTGGCACGAGGATGAGGCACAGCTGAGCAGACAGCGCTGCGCATCCATCGCGGGTGGTTCCCAAGGAGATGGAGGGAGGCGGGAGAAGGGAAACCGGTATGGACGGACGTAGGATAGAGACGGCAAATAGGATAGCTCAAGGCGAAATGCCGACCAAAGCGTATAACATGTCTGATGTTACTCGTGCCACCAACTGCTCCAGCTGGTTCGAACGTAGTTTTGTGGCGTGGGCGGATGACCAGCCTTCTTTGCCTGTTTCGTATTGCCTGACGCAGTCTCTATAGGGGTGGAGCAGAGTAGACGAACTCTTGACAAACACGACAGACAAAGTAGCAGGGTACCAGACCGACTGATAGATAGAACCCGGCTGTACTACTCGTACCACAAACAGCTGCTGCTATATGTAGGGGGTTGTGGGGGATTTTCTGGTTGTGCTCCGGTTAGCCTGTTATTTGCTCTTGGTTCTTCGCCTTACTCTGCGTATTGGTTGTGGTATTATTTCTTGATTTGGTTTCATTGGTGTAGTGTCTGCCGCATCCCCTTCAGGGGTCCACAAGAGTCTTGTTGCTGTTTTTTTTCGTGTTTCTTCTCTTTGGATTAGTTATATTATATTGTTATGGCGTTCGTAAAGACGCAAGGAATGTTCCTAGGACAGGCCTTCCATAAAGACACAACAGATCGTAGAATTTGGTTGGTGTAGACTACAGATAGATGTATCCTAGGGTCTGGTTGCTCCGCTGGGGAAGATTGCCGACCTGAGAAGAGTGCACCAGCGTCCGGGGACTTTTTTTTTCGGGCGAGTGTATTCACCCGTCTACCGGGTTCGTGATAAAAATAGCAGAGTGGGCTTAATTACCTTGGATCAAGCCCCAATCGAACTGCACCGAAATCGTTTCCTTTTCTCTTATCAAAAAAGAGGGGAAGCACGGCAACGAAAGAGGGAAGTCTCGCGAACGAGAAGTGAAGCTGCCTTTCGAGTCCATTCCTTCATCCCACTTCCCTCCCCTCTACCCTCGGGCTCTACTGCAGTGGGCACAAGGAAACACCCCATGACCAACAGTACCCCCCGCTGGAGGGCCGAACACATTTTTTCAACCTATCTTTGTCGCGCTTCCAAATTTTCATATGGTTAACTAATCGCATGCACTGCCGTGCAGGCATGCACAGCGGAGCCTATCTTCCCGTTTCCGACCCCGGCTTTCGCGTGAGATGAGCTTCCGAATTTGTCCCTAAAATAATTTTGGACTTTACAACGGCTGAGAATGAGAACGTGGACTTTCGGACTCGGCGGAAAGCGCAAGTCATTCATGCGTGGAGCCGGGCGTGGAAACCACTGTTCAACACCCATCCGCTGCTCAGCGTATGTATCATTTAGTATTACTCAACGTGAGGTTGGCTCCCCCACGGGGCCGAATCTGAGCAGAGGAAACTGATTCTGGGTGCCCTGTCCGAAGTCGTTCGTTTGGCCTTTCAAGACAAGCTGCAGTCCCATTTGGAGGACAAACTGTTTACAATTTCTTTAGTGGTTTGTCCCCAAAACGGGGCTGCAGTGTTTGGTACTAAAGTCCTACTTGCTGGACAAACTATTCATAATCTGAGTCGGTTCGTCCCCAAAGCGGGACTGCAGTCTTTGAGTGCTAAAGTTCCATTTGCGGTACAAACAGTTTGAGTGCGATTTTCCCACCGAACGGGGCTGCAGTTTAATTATACTAAAGTCCTATTCACGGGGGAAAACTACTTACAATTTGAGTATACTGTATCCCAAAAACGGGATTGCAGCCTTTTATTAATAGTGCTACAGTCTTATTTGCGGGACAAACTGCTTACAATTCGACTCGTTTTGTCCCCAAAATAGGGCTGCAGCCTTTGAGTACTACAGTCCCGTTTGCGGGACAAGTTACTTACAGTCTGAGTCGGTTCGTCCACCAAACGAGACTGCAGTCCTTGAGTAATAGAGCCCCATTCGCGGGACAAACTGCTTACGATGTGAGTGTGGCTCGTCCCCAAAGCGGGAATGTAGTTATTTAGTACTCCAGTCCCATAAGCGGGACAATTACTTACAAATTGAGCCGGTTTGTCCCAAAACGGGGCTGCGGTACTTTAGTGCTACAATCCTATTTGCGGGTCAAACTACTCAAAACGACGCTGCTGTCCTAAAGGGATCAAAGCATTGTTGTGCGACATTCTACTATTTGCTCGACGCTGGGCCGAGTCATAAATAGCACGTACGTACTCGTCATGGAAGTCATGTTTTTTTCTTGCAACGCAATGGTGAAGATGATGATTATATCATGATCTGCGCGAAGTTGGAATCGCGTAAAAACGTGAGTGTAATTATCGGTTTCCCGGTTCGCTGCATAGTTTAGAAACCGATGTTGCCCCATTGGTAGAGCTTTCTTGCAACGTTTCAATAGATGCCGCACAAGCTGTACTGACTAGAGCTTCCTCTGCTTCCTCTTGTTCTCGATCCGAGAGAGAACAAGCACTCACTACTCCGGACCGAGTATTCTAATAAATTGCCTGGTTCAAACGTAGGGCGCAAAACCCTGTGCAGTAGACTATGTGCAAGAGACACGGGCAATACCATATCCCTGTTCATTTTCGGTGACATAACACGTGACTCGGACTTTCCTGTTCTCCATCGGGTGCACTTTACGCAAAATACATACCTGGTACATGCTTCCCAGTCCTTCTGAGCTGCCGATGTTCACCTTTTTTCTCCATCAGATGTCATGATCTGAACCGTGTATACCGCATACCTGGTACCTCGTACAAAAAACAAATGCCTCGAAGTATGGTCTACAGTAGCTCGGCGGTGGCCTCATCGCGTGCGTACGAGTAAATGCGTACTGGTATTATCGTACTGTAGTCGCTAGTAATAGTCAAAAGCACAATGCTCTGCCGAAGCAAGAGTCTTCTGCGTGCGCCAAGTACTACCGGGTGGGTGTGGTGGGATGAATGCTCCAGACCGTCAATACCCTGAAGACGCTCCCGCGGTCGGCTGTTTCTTGTTGAGGGAAATCTGACAAACAAAGGGCAAACAAAAATATTCAATCCCGTTCTCATTCGCACGCTTCCCTTGTTCACCCAGGGCGCCCCTGCTTGAGGCCGTGCCATGCTCGGCTTCGCCACGGCAGTACCAAGGCTGCTAGGAGTCGAGGTCTCACCGGGATCGTCGAAACCACGAAGCGTCTCAAGTTGGAGGCCTGAACGTCTTGCTGGCATGTGCAACCTGCAAGAAATTATAGTGCACACGCGAGTAGTATCACATGCAAATCGGACGCAATGATATCATGTCGTCGCTGCCGGGTTTACCACTACTTCGCCGCGAACCATACAGACGGCGTGGTCTGTTGGAGGAAGGCCTTTTTGGGACGTGGATGCGCGCACGTGGTTCTTTGCTGATCACAGCAAGCAGAAGCTTCCATGCACGCAAACAGGTGGAGTAGCTGGTAAGAATGTTTCCACTTTATAAGCTTCCACGGTGCAAGTGGGTGACATAACACGCGCGAGGGTACTCACAGACGGTCGAGGAGGATCACAAAAACAACCGCTTGCTTGCTCCAGGATTACGGACGCGGTGCCAAAGCGTTCGCCCTCCTTGGAGCTGTAGATGGCATGTTCAGTACGTACGTGATTATATTTCAATATGCGCGACTCGATTGTCATTCAACTACTAGCAGAGCTTAGAGCCCCTGCTTCCGTGCAACTGCGGCGATGGCTGTTGTACCTACCTGATACCGGGTATGGGATGGGGGCGGTGTCGGTAAGTGTACACGTGGTATACTTCCGCGACTGTAAACGTTGCACGAGATGGCGGCAATATAACGCGTCTCGAGCCGGCAGTACGTATCTCACCCTAGCTTTACAAAGGTGCACTGCACATGCCCGTGTGAGCTTGTGCTCCAGTGGCATGTAAGGACGCTTGTGAGGACCGACCAACTGAGATTTTGTGTCATGGATGATGTCGTCAAGATTGAAAGGAGGCAAAATCCCTCACCCTCCGCGCATCTGAAACCTACCGTCAGCTTCCATCACCGCAGCTAAGTGTCAACAGAAATGGACACGATTCCTACCATGCCAGCGAATGGTCGTGGTAGTGACTTGGCCAATGCAGGACACTCGGTTATCGTAGGGTAGGAGCAGGGGTAGATCTCGTGAGGGGGTGGCGGGGCGCACTGTACGTGGTTTGCCTCAGTGAGCTGACACTTTACCGCGCATTCCTTATGAGACGGGTCAAATCAGGGGGGAGGAGAGCTGCTGACAACTTCATGGAAGGACGGCTTCGGTGGCAAATAATCGTCCGGGGTTTCGTTTTTTCACCCAGGGCACTCGTCCACGCGGCATATTTGAGTATCTACTGAAGTAGGCTACGCTTGTCTCGCCTCCCCGCTATGACGCTCTTCTCGTGGTCGTACAGTCGATTGCCGCGATAACAAAAGCTACTGCGTGGAACGGGTGTTTTTCTTGAACTCCAAGCACCCCTCGAAAACGCTCCGGTTGTTGTCCTCGGTGATGGCGTGCTTCCTTGGGTGTCGAGTATCACCGCTGGTCACAGACGGCCTGCCTATAGCGCTGGTTTTAATTTCCGGGTTGCGATGTTTCTTTTTTTCAGACTTTCGGTTATTTCTTACCGTTCGACGATATTTCACTGTCTCCGGTTCGCTCTTCGCGCTCACGGCCTTCGGCGGCAATTTCTCTTATATATCATGTGGGTGGGAGCAGGCTGCGAAATGGGATCATATCCGGGTGGGATCAGGAGAGCCAAGCAGGGGCCTGTTCTGTCTTGACACTTTTTTTGGAGAATATTCCCTGAAAAACAAATTAGAGAGCATGGAAAACTCTACTGTTCTGTAGTTCGACCCACTTCCCTTCGGCTTCCAATCAGCTTCTGAAACTCCCATCCAATTGCCACATCTTCGACTCTACTTAACTTCAATTTCCTCGGAAACTTCTGCTATATACGTCTGCATACGCCTCCATCCACGTAAACGCTCCAATATTACCTTACATACACTTCCATGTAGTTCCCTCCACTTCTATTCGACTTCCATGCAACTTCCAGAACTTCCATTTAACTTATACAATGTGTACTTTACGCATATCGATCGAAGAACATGCGAGCTCAACGAAAGCCAAGCAGGGGGTTCGATTGAATGGGTGGTAATTAATGTTGCAGATGGGAGTAGCTCGAATTTTCTACAGGCGTAGGTGAAAATTCACGCGAAAATTGACGTTGAGTTAACCCTGAAGAAAATAACCGTAATGTTAAGGTCATGGACAGCGGGACACTTTGTATCCCCCGAGCAGGTCTGCATACCAAGCCGGTACTTGTTGGTGCTCACATGTCTTGATTGTCTAAGAATAGAAGACGAACAACTTTTTTTCTTTCGTGCACGATGCAGACTAAGACCACGCTCGGGCCTCTGTGGAAAATTTCTAGTTTTCCACCTAACACACGCCTTCCCAGTACTACAAATACGATCGCAGTGCCTGAACCCTTGAAATTACCGGGCTTTCAACCTTTCACAAAGCAGCATCATAACACTAGCTCGCTCTGATGAGCCGTATATGCAGAATTATGGGATATTCATGAAAACCCCGATTACACGAATTAGAACATGAGTCGAAGATGCGGCTCCTCAAAACCCACTCTCACTCCTTTGAACGGCAAGGCAACGAAGCCGCCAAAGAACGTGAGAAAAACAAATGGAGGGAAGACGTGGCCTTAAGGGGCAGGAAGAAATCGGCAACGAAAAACCGTCGCGATGTCGTCCGCGACTGAGGGGGGGGGCGAGGAAGATGCATGGAAAAGTGAGAAAGTGAAAATAAAAAAACGACAAAAACAATAACACGGAGGATGTCAAGGAAAACCGAAACCCCAGCCATTAACTCTGTAAACGTGTCCCGTGCCACAAAGAAGTGGACCGATTACCCAGACCAGCCCCGACACTGAGCGGAGGGAGTAGGCAGGACAAAGTACGCGAAAGACATCATCAACCAAGCCAGAACAACCCCCAACAGGAACCCATCTGTCAGAAAAAACCCGACCCGAAGAATCGGAAAACATCTACGAATAGTGAACCACCGCCCAAAGTCCAGGAAAAGGTCAATAAACAAAAAAATCACGTGCAGCCGATAGCGAAAATCAACTATCCACGGCGGCACCTCGAGACTCGTCTACGTTACGCTGGACCCCCCGTGCAAAGGCGCTAGCCGAGTGATGCAGATGCCAAGAGGTCCGTAAAGCTCTTGTCGAAGTCGTGTAGCGCGCCGGAGAAAGAAGACGTTTAATCGGTCCCGGGTCGTCCTAAAGTCGAACTGAATACTCCATCCGTGGGCGCAGTCGCGCTGGTTTTCCCGAGACACCGAAGACCGTCGTCGCCATTGTGCCAAAAATGGGGCCCGTTGGGAAGCACGGTGTTCCAGTATCGGCGAAGTCAGTCGGCGTGCGAGCCGCAGTCACAGCCGGGTGCCAAAACCCGCTTGCTCCGAGAGAGCTCCCGGTGTGCCGCGCCGATTCTCATTCGGCGGTACAGGCAGGAGGTTTAGCGGTGCTGGTTCGGGGTGCCGGCCTGGTAGCCCAACATTGTGTGGCGAGAAAGGTGAAGGTTTATGCCCCGTTCCTAGGATGGACGGAATAGTAATTTCCAGTGCGTTTCGTACACCACTGCGATGACGCCACCCTGACCTCGAACCGATTGGTGTCCGGTAATCTTTTCCACTTCGAGTGGGTGAAGATGTGTCGAAATGTCGTCCTGGGTGACGTGGCACAGGAGAGATTTGTTGGAGAAGTTGTAGAGCACGCACGGTATCAACCCTTCTGTGAAATACTCCGGCACGTTGCCACGGTCGTGGGGGTTGGTACAAGGCTTGCGGCGTCGAACGGAAACGCGCCGTCGAGCATCAGCGCCCGGCATATCGGAAGGAAGATCCTAATATAGGGGCTTTGCCCCAAGAGGAGAGCCGTCCGGGGTGTCCGCTGAGAAGCAGGGGCCAACCGCGAGGACTTTACATGAGCTCGTCCAGTTGAGTATGAGTTCGGCCCTGAGGACCTTTGCGTCTGTGTCAGGCTCCGCGCCCTGATGGATGGTAGCCGCTGTATTGTACACCCACGCCCAGCCGCCAACGTCAAATTTTGGGGACGAGAC
>JBBMHQ010133520.1:0-19668 GCA_037834295.1 Postelsia palmaeformis
AGTGTTCTCCTGCCCGGAAGACGGTACCGCCTGCCCCTTCCGGGTGGTGCTGATTCTACAGAGTGGACGGTACCCGTAACAGTTGCTGCTGCTGCAGCTATTAATAGAAGTGCTGCCTTCAATACACCTACGAAAACTCCCCAAGACTCCTCTGTCTCGCCTCATTATGGCGGACCTTGGAAGTCGGTTTCGAAGAGACTCTCCCGCCGAAGTCAGTGCCCAATTCTGCTGTAAAATGCAGCTGCTGCATCTGCCAGCTGAGGAGACAAAACTTTGGAGGCAAAGTCGATTTCTCAACCTGCGAGCGCGACACCTGCCCCGACAGGGGGATAATCTTGAAGTGGCCCAAACACTGTGAATTCTGCGCCAGTCCTTTCGACGTCGGCACCGTGTCCTTTACGCTCGAGAAAAAGAGGTTGCGGTGAGTTGTGTTTGGTACTTCTCTGCTGCTGCTGCTGCTGTTGTTGTTGTTGTTGTTGTTGTTGTTTTGTTGTGTCGTTTGCTCCCCTTCAACTTTGTCTACCGCCGCGGCTGCTGTTGCTGAGTATTTTCCACACTTGCAATTTATCTTTGTACGAGAACACAACTGATGGCGCACCCCGCTGCTGCTGCTACTGCTGCTGCTTCTTTCCCTGCTACTGTAACCCCGCGCGTCTTCCGCCTCTGATGTTGGTTTTTTGTTGTGTATGTATTCCAGCTGAGGAGACAACACTTTGGAGGCGCGGTCGATTTTTCGACCTGCGAGCGCGACACCTGCCCCGACAGGGGCATAATCTTGAAGTGGCCCAAAGACTGAATTCTGCGCCAGAACTTTCGACGTCGGCACCGTGCCCTTCACGCTCGAGAAAAAGAGGTTGCGGTGAGTTGTGTTCTGTGCTTCTCTGTTGCTGCTGTTGTTGTTGTTGTTATTGTTGTTGTTGTTGTTGTTTTGTGTTCTTCGCTCCCTTTGTCTACCGCCGCGGCTGCTGTTGCTGAGCTTTTCCCACACTTGCAATTTCTGTTTGTACGAGAACACAACTGGTGGCGCACCCCGCTGCTGCTGCTGCTGCTGCTGATGCTGCTTATTTCCCTGCTACTGTAACCCCGCGCGTCTACCGCCCCTAATGCTGTTTTTTTGTTGTTGTGCATGCATTCCTCGTTCGCGTTGTTGCTGCAGTTGGTGTCTACCGCCGCTGCTGCTGTTGTTGTTTATGATGTCGTCGTTGGCGTTATTGCTGTTCCCGCACGCGAGAACACGACTTACTTGGTGGGGCAGCCCATTGCTGCTGCTACTGCTGCCGCTCCTTTTCCTGCTGCTGTAACCCCGCGCGCCTGCAGTCCCTGATGCTGCTTTTGTGATTATGTAGTCGTCGTTCGCGTTTTGGCTGTTGTAGGCAGCTTTGAGTCAGTGTCTACGGCCACTGCTGCTGCTGTCATTCATGCTGTTGTGCTGTTGTTGTCGCTGTTGCTGCTCCCGCACGGTGTCGACCCTCAGCACTATATATCACGCATGGACAAGAACATGATCAATATTTTAAGGTATTTCTGCTGCTGCCGATGGTGTATATTTGCACATTATAACCAGGCTTTTGCTTTTTCGAACAGTTGCCGTTGTTGTTTTCATCCTGCGTTTCTTTCCACGCCGAGACAGTTCTGTATCGCCGCTGCTGTTGTTGTTGTTTAGCGTTGAGAACCCTATTGACAACACGTTCCCATGGTAGTTTGCTGTTGTTGCTGCTCTTTTCGAATGCTTTATGTTATTTTGCGCATGCTTCGAAGTCTACTGCACCTATTTCTTTATTATGTTAGTACTGCCTCTACAACTGCTGCCACTTACGTTTGCCGCCGCCATTGCCGTTGTTGTTGTTGTCATTCCTCCCCTGCCATTCCTATTTACCTCGCATTCTTAATCTCTGTACAGCGCACGTCAATGCCCATTATTTTCGGAAGTGTCTTAGGGTCGATCTCAACGAAGGCTTCTTTTTATGTTAGGTATTTTTGTAGTTCCCCGAAAGCCCTTTATACTAAAGACGTCGTCTCGGGCTGCCCCTCCAACTCTGCCGTTGCCGTGTCTGCCGCGAAAAACAACGTAAGTGTTCGCCAACATCATTCATCGCATCCCATTCCTGTTTCCCTTATTTTATGCTTCCTGTCTCTACAGCGCGCGCCAACGCGTTTTTTCAGAGTGCTTTTTTAAGTTCGCCAACTGAACTCATACCAACTGAAATCTTCGTTTTGAACACGTCTTATAACATGTTTTTTCTGTGTTGTCGGTTTGATGTCTACAATCTATTTTTGCAGGTCGGGAAGGATTGCGTCTACCGCAAAGGAACCCTCAAGAACGACGACATCTTGATCGGCCAGTGCAAGACCCTCCTGCACTTCTCGTGCTCCAAGCGCTCCAGGAAGCTTTTCATCGCCCAGGTCAGGCAAGTTCAGGACGAACGCCACGCGAAGTTCGGCGCAACGGCTCGGGTGGCACTGAAGAGAAACGCCACCAATCGCAAGGCTGTGTCGGTCGATCTTCTCGGTTCGGACTCGGACCAAACCTTCGTACTTTAAGAGTCTGTTATCGTATCTATCGTGGTCTTCCGGTAGAGTACCATACACATTTGATCTGCATTTCGTCTGAGCCTGGGGTATTAAATAAGAGGTGTTCGCGGGTGTTTCGTTGCGGCGTGCGCCTGCGTCTATAATCTTTCAATACTTTAAGCGAACATCCGTTGTGCGTGTACTTGCACGTCTGCTAGCGGGTGGTTTCAATTCAGGCGTGGTAAGCGGACTTATTCATTTTTTTGTGGGGTTCCCTTTACCCAAGAAGAGTGTCGGGTGTTGAATCGCCTTCGCCAAGCTAGCGCCTTGGCGTGTGTCAAGGTCTGACTGATCTTGCTGCATCCTCTTTGGGTGCTGCGGACCTTCGCTGTTTTGTGAAGGATCTTGTTTTTTTATCTACCTTGCGTGTTTGCCCGAGTGTCGCTTCCGTTCTTAGTAGTGTCACCCGCGTATGCGAGGGAATGTCCACCACTGCTCCCGTCGCTTCGATTTTTTCCCCGTTTCACGCCGGCCCTGGGCCCACTACTACGCTTCATTGAAGACGTTTTTCCATGAGGGATTATCGTCGCAGTTGGTATTGTCGTTCGCCAAAAGTTTCCGTTCGCTGTAAAACCGTATAGTGACGCAGACCGAGTGTTTTATGTTGCTCCGGTTCGTTGAAGAAGTGCTTACTGACAGCTGTCGTAGTTACATATCACGATCATGTCGCCTTCATGTCTCAGAACAACTGTACGGCATAAGCACTACCTGCTTTTTCGGTCGTTAGAACTGCTCTCTTGCGTCACCCTCATCTGCATATTGCACTCCTCTTTTTCTTATGCAAATCAAAATATTATAGGTGTTAGTAGGTACATTTGAGCTATTGCCCCATTTGCGGCACATGACATGACTGCAATTGATGGAATAGCTCGAACCTACCCCTTAGTAACCGAACACGTATTTCGACAAGAGTCTTCTTACATACCTGGTACATGCGACGTACGCTCATGCCACTCCGAAGGGATAACTTGTATATATATATATATCAACTTCGACTAATACTCACTGTAGATATTTGTTTCAGGACTTGCGCATAGAAATGTTATTAATAGTAGGGTTGCGCGAATCAACTTGTTGCAGGTATTTTGGACGGTTCCAAGTCTGTAGTGAATAATGTTATACCAATCAACCAATTAGAGTAATAGTTTAGAGCTCCTCCCATGAGGAGCCTCATGTGAGGAGGTCAGCAAATAAGCCACCGCCTCTACCGTGTCATCGGTGGCAACGCAAAGGCTAGACTCACTTGGGGCCCTTCTAATGGTGGCTTTTTTCTTCTCGGCCACTTTGATGACCTTGTGCAGCTCGTCTGAATGGAGGTAGTTCGCGGGAAAACCGAACATGGTGAGGAATATGCTTAGAGGGATGTCGAGGATGACCCTGAAGGGGCAAGCAAGCAACAGCGGGGTAAGGGCGCGTCGCAGTGTTGACAACGCAAAAAAAAAAACAAGAGCAGAACGGTTCAAGGAAACGCTGCGTGGCCTTGAAAGTAATAAGACGGCAAAAATAAAAGTTGACGTTCAGCAGTGGAATGGGATACAGGCAGATTATCGGTCAGCAATTGGAGGGGTACGTCGTGAAAGACTGCTGAATGCCTGATAGGTCCAAGAGGCCTCATGTAGTGGCCGGCAATTCAGTAACCCAACGACTCGACGCTAAACTGGACGGCTGTACCAGATGAATGAAGGAATCTACCAGAAAGCATTAGGCCGTGCCGACCGTGCGTTCGAGGAACCTCTTCCACTCGTATCGAACAAGAGTCAGGATGCTTGTGATGCTATCCCGGACATCTTAACTGCCAATACAAGCTTGAAGTTAACCATACACACAAGCAGAACCACATCCAGAACAACACCACGAACACGCAGCCACCACAGCAGCAGAATCCTCAACCGAAACACCCAACACCGATGCCAACAAGACAACCATAACAACTACGAGCACAACTGAACTCAACAATCACAGAACCGACTCGAACCGTACTGCTGTGTCTCTGTTATGGATCGCGCTCACCAACGTCCGCATTTGCTGACGCATAGTAGAAGCTACCAGGTATATCCCACCAACGAGCCATACACACGAAGGAAACCATACCATACTATACTATACTACTTACTCTATACCATGCCTGCTTCAACCAAAACGCCTCGTCTCACACACGTCACGTACAAGTAATTAAATTTAAGATTCAGGGAAGCATCACAGCAGCGGCCACCAGCTGACTGTACTAGTTGAGCAAAACACACCACGGTACTATTTATAAATGGTGTTGTACCTACCGGTCGAGATCGATGGCGCGAGACCCCACCCTGCGGTACGTCAGCCTGGGGAGGCACCGGAGCAGCTCCCTGTGCAGCATCATGGTGCGGTGCACCCTTCTCTTGTAAACCTGGAAGCGGCTCTTCGACTTCGACACGTCCCACTTGTATCGCTTCCCCCTGAGAGCTTCTCTCTGTAAAACGACAACAACCAGGAGCACAAAGTTAGTCTGGCGTCCACGCCCTGCCATCCTCTCTCGATGTATGCTCATACTGTGCCCACAATGAACTGTAGGGACGATATTATTGGTGTTTCGCCGTGAGCAAACCTCGGGTTTTTTTCAAGACGCAATTTTAAGCCACTTTCGCGATACCTCGCGATGAGGTGCGTCTCTCGGCCCGCAACGCCCTTATTGTGCTCGCCGGCTCCTAATCTGCCAACCATATACAACAATATACATATACGGTGTCATAGGGGGGTGATGAGAAAGCGAAAGAACCCCCCCCCCTCCCCTCGGGATGGCGTCTATGGCCATACGACTACGGTCATGCATGATAATGAGTCCCACTGGGATGACTTTCTCCAAAAGCAAGGTGGTGCGCACCAGAGGAAATGGCGGCTTTGGGGAGATCTCGACGACATTCCGAAAGGCGCGTCGCTCGGCTTTTAGCATTCCCCCCGTTGTCGATGAAATCACTTCAAAAATCACCTTTGATATTACTCTAGTCGTAGTCCGAGGGGTGTGTGGTGTGTCAACTTACGTGTTATACGGTATATGTTTCCTTTCTCCAAGACGTAAAGTCTGGCATGGGATGAACATCGTGTCACCCCAACGGGGGCGTTTCGATGGCATACCTCCTACTGGTCGTCACCATGGTCGGAAGGCTGAAAGAAACAAAGGAGGATCCCATCGAACCAAAAAATAAAGCTAATGCGAGCGATTAATCGTACGTACCTGGTGGGTTGAACTCGTATCCACACACAAGAAGGACATAGTCGAAAAGGGATACACCCCCGTATCTTGTGTAGCCGAAACAAGGAAGGGAAAGGGGGTAGGGAAAGCACGTCCTCGGGAGGTTCCCGCGCGTGCTCCGATCTGCCTCAAATCAGCTTATGACGCGCCGCCGCTGGCAAAATTGATAGAGCCCATGCCGAGGACGCACATCACTTTTCTGGTTCGGGCGCGTTATTGGCGCTGACGACACCGTGGCGCAGAAGGGTGCACACAGATAGACCCCCCCTTTTGACTACAACTTGGAGGGGGGGAGGGCATGCGCGCACACCTTTACTCCACCGATGTACTACTCCTCCCGTAGTAGGGTTCCTCGATATTAGGCCAAACACATGCCACCCTGTTGACTGCTTTGGATAGCTTCAATTTTCCGCCGTGAATCTGTTCTGAACAGACTGCTCTTACGCGCGCGCGAGAACGAAGCATTACAATAGAAACGCGCGGAACGCTCGGACTCTCCTCACCTCCTTCATAAGGGTGATCTCCCGGGATACAGCTATCTCTGTCCGGTAGTATCTCTCGGCGTGGACCCTCATGGAGGCCTCGTCTGTTCCGGCGGAAACTTGGATGAGCATGTCTCCGGAGCCAAAGGATTTCAGCGGCGTGCGCCTCCTGCTCCAGCCACCGTATGTGGTTCATTTGCCAACAGACGGTGATTATCAAAATAGTTGATTGATAGACGAGCAGCCCGTGCCACTGCCGGTGTATGAGGCGTGCAACGCCAACACCAACACCAATACCAACACGCAAACACCAACACCCAGACGCCAACACGCACTAGCAACACCAACGCGCGAACACCAACACCCAAACACCAACACCCAAACACGAACACCCAAACACCAATACCAACACCCAAACACCCACACCAACACGTGGACACCGACACCAGCACCCGAACACCAACACCAACAAACAGGATCGACACCACCTGATACATCAACCGCCCTACCCGAGCGCCAAGCTAACACAAAGAGAAGTTACTCCAAGCGACCATCGAATATAATCCCGAGCGGGCCACCTTTCCTGTAATGTATACAGCCCTTACCTCACCTTACCTTACCATACCAGAAACGAAAAACACGCCTACCAAGTCGTTCGTCCCTACAGGAGGACAGAGCATGATATTCATACTTAGTAGATCATTTAGATCATTAGATCATTAGATACCCAACCGCCGTCATGGGATGCTGAACAGGATCTGTCGTATAGTACCGATCCAACTCAGGGAACAGGCGCCAAATACTACACATTGTAAGATTATCATCCAGCAATATAAGCCAAGTCAGATAGACCAGGGAAATATCTGCGCTAAAATATCTAGTAATTCGAATGGGAATATATTGTCTATCTGGTCATAGATATCTGATCTATCTGGTTTATCAGATATGTCTGATCTGTCTGATATATCTGATCTATCTTATAACCCTTATATATGTGATCTGTCTGTTCGATCTGTTCTGTCGGATGTATCAGCGTTTTACACATAACATTTGCGCCAAGACATGGTCATCGTGCGAAGAGCGCCGCCACCTCGCTCACGCCGTCGAGTTGTCTATTTCGGCAGATCAGACAGATTATACATACAGATCACTATGAGTGCCAGGGGTAGGAATGTCGCCCAGAGCACAGCGCATACAGCGTGTGGTACCATGCGGCCTACACAACTATCATCAAGCGTTGATTCGCACCACAGTAATAGAGTTGCAAGTGACCAAAACCGCTTCTCCCTAAACACTATCATCGGTAGACTGGACCTCTGCTGCGACGTATACTAAACCGCTTGAACTGTCGCTGTTGCCAAAAAACAAGCAGTTGTACCTGTACCTGGTACGTCGCAGTGCCCGGGTCAAACTTATGACGAAACGGTAAAGGGTAGAGGGTAAAGGGTAACGGTTGAAACGCTGATGTCGCCGACAGGCCGCTTTCAGACACAGACGTCGAGAGACAAAAACACACTGACCACAGCCCCCACAAGCACTCCACCCAAAACCACACCAAACCAAACCAAACCAAGCCAAAGAGGATGGCACTAAAACAAAGAAACCGCCGTGTGTATGACGCGACCAAGCAAACGCGGCGATGTCATCATCTCAGCAAAGGCCACACGACAACAAACCAAGACGAAACGACACTCCTAATAAAGGTCAGAAAGTAGAACAAATCAGTGGGATAGGATTTCGATACGAAAAAACGACAACAAAACGCACTTACCTGGTATGTCATTTTTGAAATACTTGATTTTAGCATACCCCCCCCCTGTCAGGGACTCGAAACAAGAAAACAAATGGGTGCCGATCGTTGTTCCCGTCTTCCCACCCCTGTCTCACCATTCCAAGCATGCCGGTGCGGGAGCCATCGCCCTCTGGATCTTGCCCTCCAGCACCAGCTCGCTCGCGAGGTTATCGAGGGTGTGCTTGTGTAACGAGGGCCCTGGCCCCTCCAGCATCCTGATGAGGCACCGGACCTTAGCCTGCCAGCGAGAGAGATGTAGAGCATGACACACAGCGACAGGTCGAGTGTCATACATGCATACATACGTACACACACATAGGCACATGGACACACAGACTCATAGACACATACATACATACATACATACATACATACATACATACATACATACATACATACATACATACATACATACATACATAGAGTAGATGGCATCGACAAGGGCGGTGGCGGCATTCGTTGCAAAAGACAACGCGATATTTGTTTAGGTTCAAACTATTGTTTTTTCAATTTGACGATCCTCGCGCGGACGGGGGAAAACACAAAGAGAGCTTGAGTTCACCAGATTTCCATATTCCACTGCGTTGTGTGTCGATTCAAGGGGACAACCCAAAGCGTTTTAGTGTGTGTTCTCTGGATTCGTCGTGGTTTTCTTCTTGCGGCATGATTGTGGCCCACTATTAATAGAAGTTATCACAACTAAACATCAAGCCGTCTGAAAAAATAAAAGTTCCCAGCTCCTAGCAAGTGCCCATCATGGGATGGAGGATACTCAAGTCGGCGACCGGGAGGTCCAGGCCACCATGGAGAGAAAAAGGGCACGCGAAGCACTGCGATGACGATGCAGGCTGGTCTTGGAAGTTCGAGGGCCGTTCGTAAAACGTGGAGCTCAGATACCTGAGGTCACCAAAACTGAGCCTAAGTCGCAACCAGAGTTAGCCGAGCAGTCAGCCGCGCTGAGCGACCCTGCCCAACCTTTTCCGGCCCAAGCTCTCGGACGCGGGGTGGCTTAGACCCTCCGGCCCCAATCGTCTTGAATACGCATAAAGAGGCTGCACTCCGATGAGTCGGCGTCGTTTACCCCTCTGATGCGTTGGTCATCTTTAGGGAGATGCGCCGGGCCGTGCATGGAACGAGAGGGGAGACGCGCAGCTTCTCCGAGTTTTCTAGCAATTTTTGTGCCGAGGCACGACTGAGAGCGTCCAGAATACGGGGTCCGCCGACACCGCCCGAGACTCCCAGCGTCGCGGTGCTTACTTGGGACAGGGTTAGTGCCCGAAAGCCGCGGTAAGAATCGTGAGTGGTAGCCCAGGATCGACCTCGCTTGGTCCATGACACGGGCCTGCTGAGAATTGTCAGATATCGTGCGCGCATCGGATGCATTGTACGAAAAACCCGCTTTGATTTGATACCGTCAAATGCCGATAGCGGCTTGCAATCACCCTATTAATAGTCTCAGCGAAAGACAGCTAGGCAAGGAGTAGGTCGTGGTTCTCCCGAAGGAAGTACGAGCGCAGCACTTGTCCGTCACTCTGCCACCGCTTCTGCTTTTATATGGTATTGTTGCCTTTTTCAGGGCATCACAGCTGCAAGTCCTACTACACGAATTCGTACACCGTACTCGTACGTACAACAGTACACCTACTTTTTTTACAGATACGTACCAGGCATATCTAATTTTTACTTTTTGTGTACAGCAGCACTTCAAGTTGACAACACGTACGATCGTACTCGTACTCGAACTCTCGCAACAACAGAAGAAGGTGCATGTGCTGGCACGTGGAAGGCACGTGAACACCATATCCCTCCCTGTAGTCTCCCTACCGTACCTCGCCTCGTATGCTTTCTGAGGGCGTGGCGGTGCTGGTGTTGCTCGAGTTGCCCCGGCATAGCTATACACGGGCACACAGCAGTGTGTCTTATATACCGCGTATATACACTGTTGCACCTGGTACCTGTGCCCTGTGGTCATACTCACAGGCTGTAGGGACCAATGTTTGTTTTCCTCGTGACAAATCAGCCATTTAATAAATCTCAGCGGAGCTATCACGTAAAAATTACGAAGACTTTCAGCCACGGAAAAAATTGTGCTCTGTTTCTTACCTACCGGGATTGCCCCCTTAACCCCTCGCTACTGCACTGCTTTTTTTCCACTGCACTGTTTTTTTCTCCATCCCATTTACTATTATTGCGCCGTACTCCCCAGCTCCCTCCCATTAGTAACTGAAAACCCGGGTCACATAGCGAGCCCTCCTGCCCCCTCCCCACAACGGTACGTGTCTTGATTTTATCGCGGGAATAGCTTCTTCCATCATCGACTTGCGTGTAACCTGAATCCTATCTGAATCCTATACCAATATCAAGCCAGTCGTCCCCACAGCGGGAACGCAGCCCTTCAGGTCTCAAGCTGTTCACTCGGCTATATGATATACTGAGTCTGTCGACGGAGAGGCGGACCCAATGCTATGTTATGCTACTCGAAGCACGATGCCTTTTAGTTCGTAATATACTGTTCTGGGTCGGCGGACTGGTCAGGTCTACTACAGTAATATAAAATAAATCCCAAGCTCGGCACACTTCCACATACTGTAAAAATCAAAACACGTGTCGTGGTTCAATTTGACCCGTCGTCCCGTCGTTCCCGTTGCAACAGCAAGCCCAGCTGCTCCTATTATGGCTACTATACCGCGCCACAGCACTTCACTCGCCGCTCAGCAATTGGAAGGCTGTTGGCCCGAAAAAAACGTCGGGGGGTAGGGGGGTACATACATGACCGTGCGCAGAGTAGCTCGACCCCTACGGGTCGCTCAACACGTGACCAAATCCAGCTGTAAATATGAAGGTCCAATTCCCCCAGCTATTGATAGGGTCAGCGCAGTCCGTCAGAAACCAACATGGCAACGTGCAACACTCTCCCCTTACCCGCAGCCTCAGCAAAAAAAGCAACACGTACAGTGAGGGACGAGTTGGCTTGGAAGATGTTAACATGCAACACCCTCGTTTTACCCACAACTTCGTCCCAACAAACGCAATGCATGCGGGGCGGGAGAAGCTGGGACACAAGATGCCAAGATGCAACACCCCTTGCCTGCGGCGTCGTCCCAAAGGGGACACATGCCGTAAGGGACGAGTTGGGATGCACGATACCAACGTGCAGCACCCTCGCTTCGCCCACGAATTCCTTGCATAGCTGGCGCATGCGAGACGGGACGAGTTAAGTCCCTCCCTTCCTCCCCCACTCACTCACCGTGGTTATGGCCGTGCACCTCTCGACTTCCTGCAGCATGAACTCCTTGCGTCTGTCCTTAGGAGTCATCTGCATCCACGCCAGTTTTGTCGCCTCAGGAGACCCCTCCGGGGGGTAGACAGGGTTCACCTCGAACCTCACCCGCGCAATCACGATTTGCCTGAAAGGGTCAACCTTGGCTTCTGAAAAAAAAGAAAAGAAGAAGACAAAATCAAGAGAAAACGAAGACGCGACATCAAAGGGAAGCGGTACCTACAAAATGAGACAACTTTCTTACCGTACGTAGCGCTTCCCGCTTTCCGACGGGACAAAAGTCGTGGCATACTTCAAGAGCCGGCCAAAAGGTGTCCTTCCCCCGGTTTGGCGTTATCCGCCATGCAGCAAGTTCTTACCTGATCGCGGTATAGCCTCTGAGAAGAAAGAAGCCAGGACTGGTAACTTTCGTATTCGAACAAAACCTCCTGACGCACACATGTTGGCGACAGCTACAAAGATTGCGCTGCGTCGGAGTTCCTAGCGACAGCCGTACTATCGCGTTTGTTCCGCAAAACTATATCAGAATAATAAGGAGCACGCCATCGAGCTGCCGCGTGTTATGGTTAGATAGTGCCAGACTATTGCGCTTGCTTCGAAGTCCTTGCCAAGTTCATACTCGAAGCAGGAGCTGAAACTTGGCGTATACGGGGGGAAAAAACGATGCGCGTAGAACGTACCGGCAGCAGGTGCAATACATACTTAGCGACGAAAGAGACCCGAAACTATAAAACAAAAATACGCAAGCACAACGAATCAATGCGATCGCATCATTACTGAGATATGTCCGGAGGTACATAATTGACCCCCTGTGCCCCGGGGTGGCATCCTATTTTTAAGCATTTCAACCAGTTACTCAAACCAAGAAAGCACCCCATAAAAAAAATGCCCAGTAACTTCGTCTATGAACCCCACCCCACTGGTTTGTGTTTCCATATGTTGGCCTTGTTAGAAGTGTGGTGCTGTTATGAGTTTTACTCGTGCATCCCTGATGGAGAGCAATGATTTGTTTCATGTGTTTCAATGCTCCGACTGATTGAGAACCAACGAAAAGTTTACGCTCACTACAGCAACGTGGTATATATATAGTGGAACATCGCTGGTCGACAAGCGATGAGAGCGTGCACCGCTTCATCGGTCGGCGTGGGTATCAACGGCGACCAGACTCGAGAGCATAGCTCCGTGAAACACGTACATCATCAAAAAGCAAAGACATATTCTTGTGGGGGTGCGGAGTCGTGCGACCGGAGGGGTTGAAGAATAGTAATAGTACTCGAGGGGTTGCAGCTATGATAGTACTCTGGGGACTGTAATTAGTACTATAGGGTTGGCAAACAGTACTGCAACTACACTAGTACTGTAGGGGCTGCAGTTGGTACTGTAGGGTTGCATCTATTGATATACTGTAGGGGTTGGATCTGCCCTCTAAGGCAGATCTTGCCCAACCTCTCACAATGGCAGGCGAGAACCTAGATGATCTACTATACATAAAAAAATAGATAGATACATCATGATATGTTCTACGCTCGGCGTGCAACATTGTTCGTTGGGCATCTAGCCCCGAATATTTGTGTATCGGGCTGAGCTTAATTTGCTCGTCAATGCTGGTTGTTGCGTGATGTATGCGCTCTCATTTCAATTTCCTCGAGCGACGAGCCTTAGAAACACTACGAACAGTGCTGTAGGGGAGTGCGATCCCTGCCTCGTGACCATACTATAGCACGCGTCTGCGGCGGCGCCTTTTCTTCTTACCACCAACCTCCCCGGCCAGTTTATCCACGAGGGCGTCCAGCGCTTCATCGTCGCTCCAATTGACGTCGTCCAGATCCCCTTCACCTTCCCCTCGGGGCTGCTTCCCATCTCCGCCTTCACCACCACCACATCCGCCATCCACTTTGCTAGGAGCATCATCAGCAGCACCTCCGGTAAGTGGTGGACCAACAGCTTGAGAGGCACCAGCGGGGGCGGGCTTGCGGGGGAACGCTGGCGTTTGCCAACTCGGAGCAACTCTGGAGGGGGTGAGAAGGTCCGTCTTGATGGTCAAAGGGGGTGCGGCTTTGCGGCTGCCTCCTCCCAGCAGGTCTTTGTCGTAGAATAGGGCCTGCACCTTTCCGTTTCGTCCCTCCTACACGGCACACACAGTACAGGGGCACGGTACAAGGGCACGGTACAAGGTAAGGTAGAGGTAAGGTACAAGGTACAGGGGGAGGGATATGGAAACACGCACCACGCACGGAACAAGACAGACAATAGTCCAAGCGGTAGCGGGTGGAGGGACGGAGAGATGTGATGCGTCACCAACAACAGCAAGAAATTCACTCAAAAAAGCTGAGGTGAGAAAAATACAGATACATGGAAGAAATACAGGCAGAGAGCGGTGGAGGTACGGCCATTCAAGCGTTTCGGTATGTGGCCTGCGCTCTTTTGAGGCTCTGCATTCTACGGGAAGCTACGTACCGAGGTTTTGCGGTGGGAACAAGTTATCCTATTCTGTCGATGCCGAAGTCGCGATTGCCCTGTAATGCTGTAGCGTCACCGGAAACGACGTTGGTTTCTGCTGGCAGTCCCACTGTGATAACTACTGTGATGCAAAACGCCACGTCTACTGTTCACGGTGATGCTTCTGCAGTGAAGAGGGTCGAGATGAGCAATCACACGCGGTCTGTCAGCGCCTCCAGGTGGCAATCGCACATATGCCCTGTCCTACACCTGCGCTAGTGCTGCTACAGCTATCCAACGAAGAAGCTGCCGAACGAAGGGAGGCCCTTACTAATACCGATAAAATTTGATAGTATGCAAACGATCTAGAAGGACAGGAACAGAGTTACTCGAAGATAACTGCGGTACCTGTAACTCGAATACAAGGGGAAACAGGAGCACTAGACACGCGCTGTACACAGATGTTCGATTTAAGGTTGCAAGACTTACTACAGAAGCTTTACGGCACCGGTTCAGCCACAAACCTCATGCTGTCAGCTTCATCTTGGCACGTAGACATAAGATTCAGGAACAAATGCACAGTCGGTGCGTACAGCGGTAGCTGCACTCCCGCGCATATCAGTCTACCCTCTTACCAAGCCCTCCGTCCTCCTTGTTTGAAAAACTCGCAAGACAACACTAAAAAAGACAAGACATGCCCCCACCCTCGTGTAGCCTTTCCAGATGCCGTAGACGTCTGGGCTTTTCATCATGAGCTCGACAACCTTCGCCCCCGCTTTCTTGGAGCAATGCAGCATCCGGCTGAGCGATCGTTATTCACGGGCAGTGCACGCATAAGGTGGTTAGTCGGCCGGCTGCACAGCCGAAAAACGTTTCGACGCGCCACACTTCTCGACGTGCTCGTCAGGCACGTCGGACGAGTCGCTGCCGGAATAAAAAGGCGTGCTTAACTGCAGGTATTGCTAGGGATGCGAAAAGTCTCGAAAAGAAACAAGGCCGCAAGAATGGTGTGCAATAGAACCGCAAACGTTGTGTCCCACAATCGATTAATACGAGAGGAATACGTTGTACGATCGGTGTACTGTAGTCAGTACTCAAGATGGTATCAATTGAAATAGGTGCCGGGGACTATCTCTGAATAATCGCTGAAGTCACAGGCCCCGTGAAACGTTTCGGGCACACCAGTCCTCCAGGCGCGCCGTAATAGCAGACTATTAATAGACTCATCATTTGACTCACTGCATGAGCTCAAGGTTAGTGCCTTCATCTCCCCTGCTCTTGATGATGCCGACCATCGCGCGCACCAGCCCCACTCCAAGGGGACGCCTCAAAGCTGGAGGCTCCAGTTCCGCCGAATGCTGCCACCACCGCACGTCGCCCGCCGCACAACGGTGTACATAATGAATGTCAAAGGACACAAAAAACCTTATTGTTGTACATACATACCATTACTCGCAGTACTGTACGAGTTCTGATCGAACGCAGCTATCATCCCAGGAAGGCCGCTGCTCGGCACATTAATACAGAATGTCCAAAAACAGGCAAATCGTTAAAAGTTGCTGCATTTATGTACCACTGCCTGCGTTCGCCTACTGTATCAGTTCTGATCGAGCACAGCCATCACTGTACGTCGCCCACCGCATCGCACGCCTATACAGAAGTTCAAAATCAATCGTGTCGCTAGATTGCCGCATTTGTGTAGCATTGCTTGAGGTACTACTACAATACTACACTACTATTAATACTATACTAGTGTACTACTGTACGATGTATGAACAGGTGTAATCAAGCACAGTCATCACAGCACGTTGCCCGCAGCACAGCACGTACGTATATAAGGTCCTAAAACAATCCATTGGTTGGACAGCCGCATTTTGGTAGCATCACATGCGGTAGCCGCGGTAGTTTATTGTATGAGCTCCGATCGAACGGAGCCAACAGAGTCCAATCACCTGAGAGCGACATGGCTTGGCAGGCGGCTCTTGGTGAAAAGGCGGTGGACAGACAACGCTAACGCCACCAGGCCAAGGCCGTGACTGTAGTCTATTGCTGTCGATTGCCACATGGCAGCCAGCTGCTGGCCGCACACGGCCCCAGCACAATTGTAACTACAGTACGTTAGTGAATAGCGGTATACATACCTACATCAGCATTTCGCAGAAGAAACATCACGCCTGACGACACGAACGAGCGAGATCTTGAAATCCGCGAAGGAACAAACGAAAGGCATCATGCGACGGCACTGCGCTGATAGGGCGGCTGAACGGATGGAGTTGCAGCTTTCATCCGTGTGTCACCTTGAGAGAGATGCAGGGTTCGAGAACGCGGCTCCTCCGACTAGGGTTGAACTCCATCGCACGAGCGTCTAGCATCTGTAGCCGGATAGGAAAGTCCGGCTTGCTGGTCTCCTTCTCCAGATAGTTCTTCACTCGATCGGCCGCTCGCTGCGACGAGGTAAACGCCGTTTCGGGAGGGGAGTGGGCATCACAGAATAATCAGTAGCGTTCCTCCCTATTTTACTGGGCCCAGCGAAAATCAAAATTGCTGAAACAAAGCAGCGGAATAGGAATCTCTGGTTCTCGATGAAATATATGTGATTTGCTTGTCCAGAATGAAGAAAAGGGGAGGGGGGTTATTATATACTCCGAGTAGTTTCTTTTTCAGGAAGACGTACGTGCGGGCAATTCAAGGCGGCCATACCTCGCAAGCGGTATGGATGAATAAATAGACTGCATCTTCAATTTACACGCGCATGCAGGACGTACAAGGCCTCGGGCGCACGGCACGTTGTAGATATACAGTGCGTGGCGAGCATCCCCCTTCAACAAATGACGGTACGACATACCTGGCACTTCCAGCAGTAAGGCGGTAACTACCTCGAGGTCTCGCGTGAGTACTAGCAGTACGGCATATCCGGCACTTGGTGAGGCAGTGAGCATCTCGAGGTCTTGCGTGGAATAACATTTTCTCGGCCTCCATACGCGACTACTGCCGTAGTTCCATCTCACGGGCCGTCCCGCAACGCAACCTTTTGAGCACGAGGCGCAAGCCAAACGGTAGGCTAGTACTGCCTCACCTTCCCGAGGTGGAGATCTTTCCTCAGATTGTGCCACGGAATGATGGCTCCTGGTGGCCCTCCAACTTCCAACAAGTGGTCAACAATTGTTTCCAGGAACGCCTCCTTCGCTGTGGGCTGTTTAGGTTTTCGGTGGAACCAAGATCAGGACGCGATCACATTTTCGGTACACGTGTGATACGTCGGTCGGGGTCAGTGTTGCGTGTCCCGGTGCGCGAAAGTCGGCAAAGCGACACAGTGCGCACGACGAAAGCTTACTCTGGTACTGACCTCCCACAGTACGGAACGCCAGTACGAGTATATAGGGTGCGGCGGAATTGCGCGTCCGCAGTCCGATACCGAGAGCAAAAATAGAGCAGAAACGGTTGATAAAACAGTAACTGAAACTGGACTACAAACGTTTAGCTTAGCTATTAATAGCTATTGACAGCACACAAAACACATACATACGAGTAGATGCTATTGGTAGCAGCTATTCACACGGGCACTCAAACATAAATATACAAACTTTCCTGACTGGGGAAGTCATGAGTCATGAGGCGGTGCCGTCGAGCCCCAGAGACACGACGAAATGAACACAACATAAACAGTTGCAGCCCGCGCTTTGCGTGAGGTACAATTGATAGAGATATTTGAGGGACGCACTCCGACCTAAGATCGATAGGTTGCGTTGGGGTATGATGCCGGAAATTACAGCGTTTCACGTTGCAGCCATGGAGCAGCCAGCGCCCTGCAGCTGCTACAGCAGCGCAGTCTGCGCCGCGCCAGTGCGCCATATAATCCGGGGGAGAAAACAAGCGGACACTGAAGTGCGCTAAGCCTGCTACTTTGGACATCGATGCTTGTTGTTTGTTATTTGACGTGGGGGTCGTAGGGAGAAGCGAATGCATAGCACAACAAACGCTGGACATACTCGGCGATGCGGTGATGTACGTGGCGAGAACAGCGACACGCTCAAGATGAAGGGGTTGAACATCAACGCAAACAGCTCTTGGGTATCAATCAACATAAACCAGCAGCAGTACCTGGTGATTGCGCGAGCGAGAGCTATTAGATCACTAGCTTCTCTCCAACTCCAAAACAAAAGAGTAAATCGCGCTCCACACGAAATACTGTGCTTGCCCATTCGATCACGCCTCACCAGGTACTCTGCAACGCCGGTGATGGCACAAGACACCACCTTAAGTTAGGGTTAGGGCTAGGGTTAGGGTTTGACTTGAAAACCAAAATCGTCATCATACCCGGCAGTCGCATCATGTCATACCACGCCGCGTCATCCTCTGCCACTCTCAGCTCGCTGCGAGCTCCTACTCTCAAAGAGAAGCATATTGAAGCCATATACCACTGTCCCGGAAAGTAGGGAATATTTTGATGGAATACTATTAATAATATACAAACGATCCTTACATGGAGAGATTAGTGTAGTGTTCATAATTGTAACAAATTACAACAACAGGTATCGTTGTACCACCTTGTTTCACTGCGCCCTTTGCGTATTGATACAGACAGGGATAGTAAAGAAGGCGACTCCCTCCGACGCGACATGCCCCTACAGCAGCGAAGAGCAGCAGCAAAGGCGCCTCCAAAGTCACCTCAAGGCGCGAGCCTTCGCGAAGTCGGATGCTGTCCTTGAACCGCCAAAGGTAGAGCACGACAAAGCGGAACACGCCCTCAGACGTGTCTTGGCACTTTTGCCCCGCTGGCATAGGCGCCTGGATGATCGTCTTGAATATTAGACCCGTCTTGGCCTTGCATTGAGAACGACAACAACAAAAACGACGGTCGGCAGCGCCAAACAACGGACGGCAACGCCAAAACAAATGGGGTACACGAACAAATAAACAGGCACGAAGAAATACACGAACAAACAAGGGATAGCGGCAAAACCAGATGCTCACAAACACCTACACCTTGGACAGAGAATCGAGTCCTACGTCATTATCCACAATGGACCTTGAGGGCATATATAATCTTCCTCTGTACCATCTTGCTCATGTTGCCGGGTGATCTAGGACACATTTCCTTGGTTGGATAAATATCAGACAGACCATCCTGCACGGCACATCATAACAGCAGGTTGGGAACTGGATGATCTATATATTGTCTATCTGTACATGATCTATATGTCGTGCTCTGCCCGAGGAGTACAAACATCAGAGAGGTGGATGAGGGAACATAGACAGCGCTCTCTATTCCATCCAGCTGCACGCCAAACCCAACGAATGATACTGTGCTAATGATCTACCTACGGCTCTATCCAATTCGTGCCGTATACACGCACACCAGCACACCAACACAAGCACAACGGCGCGTAGAGCACAGGGGCGGGGTATGCCGTAAGTGCTACAGAAGCGAATGTTCCCATGTTACACCGGCGACAACGGGACTCGTCGTTTTGCTGCACAGATGCCGCGACGCTGGTTCAACGGTGATAATTACTGCTGTGCAAAACTACGGTATAACTTTCAGGTACTGTCTCGGTTCAAATTAAACACAGAAATATTGTGTCTGGCTGGGCTATGTGTTAGAATGGTGCTAGAAGAGGTCAACGGACCAGCACCAGCTGCTCCACATAAGTTATTACCGTGAATACCTTGAAAGGATTGTTGCGGGATATGGCCACAACAGTAGTCGCGCGATGGCAGAACCAAATTTCCGCTGCAGACTAACTAGAGAAGAACGGGTTGCAACTCATACTATTCATAATATTAATACTAACACGTCCGGTCGCCCCGGTAGACCAGTGGTCAGCTTCAAAGACCATTGGTATTGGTACCCAAGTTCAAATCCCACGTGGAG
>JBBMHQ010133631.1:0-19664 GCA_037834295.1 Postelsia palmaeformis
ATACTTCTTCATTCCTATTCCCTCCCTCAATCCCCCGTATATCTCCAAGTGATTTTCCCATTGGGGGGGGGGGGGGCGGGGCGACACTGCTCACCAGGCCAGGGTAACCTCCCCCCACCCTCCTCTCTCGCCTCTTGCACTCACCTCCGGTGCCCTTCGCCAGCAGGTTATCGCTGCTGGCGCCGCCACCAGGTGTCTTCTTTCCTTGCTTGGCGTTCTTTGCTTTGCCTTTGCGGTTTTGCTCGTCCAGGATCGGGTGGCTGCACCCGCGCATCGGGTATCGGGTATCGGGCGAGGTGGCGTTCAGGTTGAAAAAAAAGGGGAAAAGTTGAAAACAAGGGAAAGGGTAACGTTGACGGTGACGTTTAGGGTAAAGCGCCATTCAGGGAAACGCTTTCGGGGGTGAACTCAACGGTAAAAACACATAGGGAGTGAGTGTTATCTGCAGGTGTACCGTCAAGGGTAGCGTTAGAGAGTCGCGCTCAGAGAAACGTTGAGGGAAACACTATGATTAATCTTTATGAAAGCGACGTTGACGGTAACGGCAAGGGGAAGACCAGCAAGGCGTGGTGTCAACGGCATCATCGAGGAAAACGTTAACGAAAACTTCTTACCGTGGAGGGCACCTATGTGTATACCTGGTATCCGTTATGTTGGTACAACATTCAGCATAGTCGGGAAAACATATTGGGGATCGGCAACCGATTAGATAATAATCTGCAGTTTGTTTTCGTAGAGATATTTCGGCGTTATGGCTCATATTCTTTGGCTTGAGGTACCTAGTAATTGTACGGATTAATAGCATGCGTTGACAGCAGCAACGGCATCGTTTGGTTGACCGCGCTTGTGGGAATGCCTATTTATAGTGGATACCGCACGAAACGGTGTTGCCAGACTGGGAGAACATGTTTACAGACAGGGCGGCTGTTGCTTGCAGCTGGACAGCGGTCGCTCGCTGGGCCAGGTATGTCGTGATTTCTGTTTCATACACGAAGCCGGCGAATCGGGGAATAGGCGAGAGCAAAAAGCAACGTCGGAGGTGGAGCGCTTCACACGTGACACAGGCCGAGAGCAAGCAAACACCTTTTTTTTTCGAAGAGCACGACGTATTGTATGCAGCAGAAAAAAATTGAGTTTGTTCGGCATGGACAATTGGACTTTAGAAGCACAACAGGCATCACTGGGCGAGCACAAGGGGGGAAAGAAAGGGGAAAACCCCTTTTTTTTTCGGAAAAAAAGAGCGGAATGGATACGTGTATGGACAGCGTTCAGCTTCAAAATAGCAGGATGAACACATTGAGCGCATTGTTACGGGTAACACTAAGGGTGACGTTGAGGGTCAACTTTGCAGACGAGACGCGTGCTTGCCTTATAGGGTAACCCCTAATTTGCCAGTTTGCCTTGTAAGGGTAGCCCCTTGTTTGCTAGTTTGCTTCATAGGGGTCGCTCCTAATTTGCTAGTTTGCCTTGTAGGGGTAGCCCCTAATAGGCTAGTTCGCCTTGTAGGGGTAGCCCCTAATAGGCTAGTTCGCCTTGTAGGGGTAGCCCCTGGTTTGCTAGTTTGCCTTGTAGGGGTAGCCCCTCATTTGCGAGTTTGCCCTGTAGGGGCAGCCCCTAATTTGCTAGTTTGTCTTGTAGGGGTAGCCCCTAATTTGCTAGTCTGCCTTATAGAGGTAGCCCCTAATATGCTAGTTTGCTTCATAAGGGCAGCCCCTAATTTGCTAGTTTGCTTCGCAGGGGTAGCTCTAATTCGTTTCCGAGGCCTCCCACTCAAGGAGCCCTCTATCTCGCCCACGCCGACAGGAAACAAATCAAGATGAATTTGAATCCATTGCCTAGGTATACAAGTCATGCCTTATTGCAACAAATGAGTGGCAATCCAACGAAAAGGCATGCCGTATAGGGTACTCGGTAGCTCTTGAGGAATCCCGCCAGTCAGATTTTTTTGTCTTCGAAGGCAAAAAGTGCGACCTCTATATCGCAGCACGGGTCACGACGTAACCGTGCCTTCAAATTTACCGAAACTAACATCACACAAACAAACCTTATAATATCGTGGTTCCCCAAGAAAAATATAACGACGAAAAATAACACAAAACAAAAACAAGCCAACGCAATAAAAAAACAAAACAAAGCCGACGGAAGTCACACAGCAGCTTCCAGAGTGTATCGAATAAGCTGGTCGACCTTGCTGCTGAGGTTTTTGACCCTTTTCCTGCTTCAAAAATCATCCCACACTATTTCCAACAAGTCATCATCCCAGAGTAATGCCAACCACTTTTACCCCCACAGTCATGACTGCAGTTTTTGTGGGAAACAAAACAAAACGCGTGTGTATAGCATTGTTCAACGCGATACAATAACAGCACTGACCCACATTAAAAAATGGTCCTCCCAAGAGCGACCCATCGGGATATCCCTGCCTGATGACTCATCACCGCCTCCGCCCCTGCTGAACTTCTCGCGTGCAGACCTCTGGCGCCAGCAATCCCTGCCATACACCACCCCGTCCCCATCCCCTCCACCCGCAGCCCAATCTTCCTCCCCCCCTCCTCCTTGTCCTCCCATACTAGCAGCCCAGCTGCTGCCACCTCCGTAGCTGGCGATGTCCGAGGAATATGAGGAAACCTCTCCCTCCGATGCTCCTGCGCCGCGGAAACGATCGTCGTCTACTATCAAGTCGATGGCGCGCATACCCCCAGCACTACTCGCGCCCTGGCCGGAAGAGAAGCTCGAGTGGCGCCCGCCCCCGCTCCCCGGCGCGTCTGCTGGAGATGATGAACCATGTAGAGAGGCGTTATTTGCGGTGACTACTGCCGCTGATTCCGCCGTCGCCACCGCTGCCGCTGCGGGTTCCGCCGCATCCGTCGGTGCCCATGTTCCGGTTCGCCGTGGGTTCGAGTAACGTCCGATGACGTTGGTACCACTACTCCCGTTGTTATCGTCTATTTCGTTTGCGCCCTCATCGCCGAAGTTGTCGCTGTCGTCGAGAAAGTTCAAGTCGTCAAAACAATAGCGGTAGTCCATTTGGTCGTGTCCATTTTGGTCTCTAGCGGCGCCCCGTCCGACTTGCGGTTGATGCGGTTGATGCTGCTGCTGCTGCTGCTCCTGGTGGTGGCGCCGCTCTCGGTCGGCGTCGGCACTCTTAGAGTCTTGCTCGGAAAACAGGACGGGACCACGGCGAAAAGTAACGCCTCCGCGTGTTCTTTCGCTCCTGCTTTCTCCGCCGCCGACACCGCCTCCTCCTCCTCTCCCAGACGCGGGAGCCTTACCGCACAAAAAAAAACAAAAAAACAAAACAACGAAACAAAGAGTGTTAGGGCCCATCTGAACCGGGGACTTCAGTTGGAAATAGACTTATACTCCGATTTTTGTTTTGATTGACAACTAGTACGCCGTTCCCCCACCCAAACATGTTTTTTTTTCGAAATCAAATGAAAATTCATTGAAAATACATTCATATTTCCAACTCAAGTTTCCCGTTGAGAGGGGCCTTTACATGCAGCTTGCAAATCTTTTTCCCAACGAAATTCTCGACCCCACGGCTGAGGTGTTTCAGGGTCGTTTCTAATGAGACGTATTTGTAAAAAAACTTGCCAAAATTGCATTTTTTTGGGGAATTTGGAGTCTTGCTAAAAAAGCTTTTTTTTGGCAAGCTTTTTACTGGACATCCTCGAGCCCTTCGTTGGCAAGTTTTTTTGAAATGGACTTGCTTTTCCATTTGGCAAGTTTTCAGCATGAATTGAAAGCCCAAATTTCCAAAAACTTGCTGTTTTGGCAAGTTTTCACGGTGTCGTTAAAAACGGCCCTTGACAACTTTCATGAAAAAGGAAAAAAATAAGGAATTTCGGAAATGACGGACGCGGCGAGAGCGAACTAAATACCTGGGTTTCGGTTTTGTTGCGCGTATTTGGCGATCTCAGCGGGTTTTAGGGTTCGGAGATGTCACCGTATGCAGAGAGAGCATCATGGCAAGCGAGCAAGCAGACAATCGAGCGAGCAATCAGCTAGTCAACCAACCAAATCAATCAAGCAATCAAGGTGAGCAACCAAGCAAAGCAAATCGAAGCAAACCCAACCTGACAGAGCGGGCAAAGCAAAGTAAGCAACTCAACAACGTGGCAGAAAAAAAGCATGCAGCCGCCTCCCACAAACAGGGAACCCGCCACTATCGCGCCCCAAACAAGTCTGTCAAATCCCACCTCGCGATTGATGCGGATCGGAGCGCTCGCGGGCAATGAGCTCGAATAGTCGACGCACTCTCCGGTGCTAGCCCCCCGCTTGGGCGGCATCACTGCTCGTGGCCCCTTCCAGCCAAATAACGTTTTCCGCTCCTTTTGTGTACCTCTCCCCCCCCCGCTTCCCGCCGTCCAGGCAACAGACGTTTCAGTCTCTGTTCCCGGTATTCCTGCCCCTGGCTGCCGGTTTGGACGCGATTTGCGCCGGACTTTCCCCCCTCCGGCGAAAGGAGGCCGTAGGTTGTCTTGAGTTGCTCCCACCCTTCTCCAGACGATAATAGATACCTTTCGCCCTTTGAGCCGCTGCACTCCCGTAGGAGAGACAGAATACCTGAAACAAGACTAGAAAAAAAGGGGAACTTCCAAGAGGGATAAGCTTTTGTCTCCGTCGGTTCTCTTTCCTCCAATCAGAAACCGCGTCACTTTAGTTGGCGTCGCTCCTGCCACCTCCGACAAAGTAGGCGCATATGTATACCTGGTATACGCTCCGGACCCGCCCCCCCGTCCTGATCCCGCCTGCAGCCAACACACGCTTACACGCTCCTGAGCCGGTCCTGCCCCCCTCCAGCTAGATGCCTTTTATTTCGCCGCCAAGAGTCGGCACCGTCCGTCTCACGGGGCGAGGTCTGAAGTCCCTACTCCCCTCTTCCTCTCCCGATGACCCGTTACAATTAAACGCTCCGAGTACGGCCGTCTTGGAAAAAAAAGGGTTCCAGGCTTCCGTCGAGGCGTGGTCGTGAGGTTCGGTGATTTTCGAGCAAGATCAATCAGAGCTTAAGAAAATTTGTTCTCGCGCTCCTTTCTTCTCCTCTCTCTTCCAAACCACCTCACCCCCAATTATCTCCCTCTCCCCGTCCTCCTCTCCGTCTCTCCTCTCCCCTCTCCTACGCTGTGAATACTGTAGGGGATATATCCGTGGTTCCCCTCGTGAAAAAACGCCTGGAAACGGTATAAATAGAGAGAGAGAGAGATGGCGCAGGCGTTTGGGAAGGGGGAAGGCAAAAGGAAGTAGGCCTTGGGTTGACACAACAGAACACAACGAAACATTCGCGCACAAAAAATATATGTCAAAGCTGAGCAAGAAGAAGGCGATGCGCATAAAACTGCGGTGTGTCGATACAGCCGTGGGATACCCGCGCGCTCAGCGAGCGATGAGAAGGGGCGGCGCGCATTTTGCGGTTACCCAACGGCTATGCACGTCAGTCAACGCACTCCCTCGGAACTAATGCCACCGAGACCACAGCTGGTCTTCTCTAAACAATGGGGAGAACGTACTGAATACGCCGAGCGACGCGTCCATGGGAAGAAAATACATCTCGATGAGATCGTTCCAAAGGCACCATTTTCGTTGGGTGCGCCCCCCTCAAGACATGCTTTGGAGATAAATCGGTCCCGAAATTCGTCCCAGGGGGCGTGGAGTCTTATCTTGCGTGGTACTACTGTGGACGAAAATGTAAGGACCGTTTGGCAAAGATATTAGTTCACAAATAGCCTCTATATTTATGTCTAGGACGGAAGATATCTCTGCATATTTTACTACCCAGGGGAATAGGATAGGCACGTGCCCAGCCACAAGGAGGGCATCAATGAAGCCGCTTGTCCGGCGCGTCTATGGCTGCCACTGTCGTTGTCGCTCTCGAGCAATAGTGCCAATGTTAGAGCACTGCTGTAACCCCTTTGACTGCTGAAAGCTTCATCAAACTCTAATCCAAACTGGTGTTCCCCAGTTTGGTGGGCGCGGACACCAGCTCCCAACAGGAGCACCACAACAGCATGTAGAGCAGCAGTGGCAGCGCTACTGTACGTACAACAGTATGTAGACAGCAGTAGCGGAGTATGGTCAGCAGCAGCAGCAGTAGTCACAGCAGTGTGTCCGCAGTAGCGTACGTAATATAGCAGCATGCACAGCAGCAGCAGCGGCGGCGCTACAGAAGCGGGTGGGCAACGCGGCCGTCGATTTCGATTCACGCTCGCGCCCACGGCACGCGTTACTACCAGGTATACATATATTCACACCTCAGACATGTCGTCGACTCCGATTCGATTATGTAGATCTTTCAGGGCAGATGCACCCCTGATCTGTATGATCTGTATGAACTGTATGATGTGTTACCGGGTGGGGGCTGTGTGACCTGTACTATCTGGGACATGTTTCCTGGGATGGATCTACAGATCCTGCAGAATATATCATAAATGTTGGCTGGGATCCAGATGATTTGTAGATGATATATCCGTAGACGGACCAGATAGATCATGATCTGTCGGAGGTGTGAATATTTTGCCGAATGTAAAACGAATACCTTTAGGGACCCAAGGTCAGCAAGCAAACAAAAAACTACCGGGTGCAACATTACACACCTCGGCCAAGTCATCGCTCTGCCTGCTCCGCGGTGTGAAGATTGAAGATTCAGTCTCGACCACCACGGAGAACATCCGACCTCTTCAGTTACGCCGATGAATGAACCAACGGGGGAAAGTCTAGCTACATGGAACACTCTATGGTGGGTCGAGTACAGCGACAGGAGCCTAACCTGCATTTTACGAGGCTCCCTCTCCTGACACGAGGCTATTACTACCTCAAACAGAAACCCGAAACTGGGTGCACGCACCATCACGGCGGGTAGCAGCACTGATCAGAACCCGCGAAGGGCCTGAAAGACCAGGCATCCCCCTATCCCCCCATGTTCACGCCTAACCCTAACCCACATTTGACGATTACTCCTACGTATGTTCCCCCGTCATACTCGTCGTACTACAAAGGGCTTAAGGTGCTTTACATATACTGTATACAGTACAGTACTCCGGGGCAGGTACCCGGGTACTCTCGGAGTATCGGCATACGTACTTCAGTGTTAGATATCGTACCGAAATTATCGATATATCGAAACATCGAACTTCCGATATGATCGCTTCGAACGTGCTTCGCCACGATGGACCCAAACACCAGGTTTACAGCAGTATTATTCTTGGATATCGATATCGGAATCGACTTGGATACCATAAACGAAAAACGAATTATACATATCGTAATCGATACGGCTTCGATCACGATGTTTGATGCGTCAAAGCTTTCGTTCAGTATAATGTCAGCATGAAAAACAAGGGGGTGCCAGTGGATGGAGGACAAAACACGTTCGATAAATCGACATATCGCAAAATTGATGAAACGATAAGTCCGATTATTTGATAAACCGATATATCGAAACTTTGATAAACAGATACTTCGAAAGTTTCGGTACGATATCCCAGCACTAAATAAAGCACCCTACTAGTACGAGTACCGTGTACTGGTGAATTGCGGCATGCGGCAACTCTAATTCTTGCCGCGAGTTCTGGAATAGCGATGAAGTTTCACCTTTACTGACCACATGCCACTAACCTGCCATTGCCACTGCTGCTGCTACTTCCTTTCTCAGCGCTTGCTTACCTAGACCAGCAGTCCGAGATAACGTAGTACCTGGTAACTTACGCAAGGTGCAAGGTGGATCTCTCACGCTCCGTGACACTTTTACGTACGTTATGGCCTTATTAATACGTATAAATGGCATACCAGTACAGCAGGTAAATGACACACCAGGTACGGGTAATTAATCTACTGAAGTTGTACATGCTGCAAGGGGTGATAATACACGACGTACTCGTGCAAAAAACACAAGAAGGAACAATAAAAGACGCAAACGAACCTACTTACAGCAGTACCAGTATGTTGCACTCTTTGTCACGCGTTAAGGTGGTATAATAATGATTGCACGCAGTGATTGACACCCTAAAGCTCCTCTCAACAAGCGCCATTGCTCAAAGACGACCACCAACCACGTCGACGCCCTCGCTCGCCCTCTCTTTCACCTGCTCCTGCTACTGCTGCGGTTGTTGCTGTAACGTTCATAAGAACCACTCCCGCGTTTCCGGGACAGGCTACTCGGAATTACAGGTATAATAGCATACGTGCGAGAAGAGCTGTTGCGGTAGCCGCTCTTTGAGATTCAGCTCTCCAATCAAGCCCTCCCGGGCCCTTTCAACCCTTAATAGGACTACAGTCTCGTTCGGGGACAAACTACTTGGAGTTTGAGTGATTTGCCCCCATAACGAGGCAGCAGTCCTAAAAAGAGGTCATCGCAGCGCAAGCGCCTATAATTGTGGGCGGGATAATTTTTCACCCGTGCTGTGCGACTGAGCTCGGACACCATGTTGTATTTCCCCCCCTACTGTCACACAGCGGACACAATGGTTGCTGTTTGTCGTCAACCAATTGCCGTCACTTTCGTTTATCGACTCACGAGCAGACTGCTCACGAGAGGGTCAACACTTGCGAAATAAAAAAAAGCACGAAGAAAGGCAGGTTGCGATTCACGGGAAATTTGGGAAATTCGGGGAATTCCTTGTACCGAAAGTAGTGCAGAACGCACCCATTCCAAAATAAGAAAATCCCAGCCTGGAACAGGTTTCCTGTTTCTTACTCATAAGTTTGTATCCGGTACTGTTTTTCTATCAGGGGGGACCATAGTAAATAGGACCACAGATTTTCGTAAAAATGCGTGATTATAAAGGTTCTGTGTCTACCGTAGGTCCTATTTACTATGGTCCCCCGAAATCCATACAGATCCAAAAAGCAAGAAGTGTGGTCATAGCAACCTTGCACACCGGATAGACAATCTCAATATAGATCACATAGATCATCTACAGATGATACTACAGATAGATAATCAAGATCATCTAGATCCTAACCTACGGCTGTGAGGTTCTGTGCGGGATCTGTACAGTACAGATCCAGCCAATGAGTGGGAAGCATGTCCTATCATACAATCCTGCAGTATATGGCAACATGAGCTAGTTCATACAGATCACACAGATCGTATAGGTCAGGGATCTGTGTGATCTATCTGCCCTGAAGTATCTAGATCATCAAGTAAGAATGATCTGTATATGATCTGTAGACGATCTGTCCGACGTGTACAACCTTTTCTGTAATATAGCAAGAAGAGCGTGGGGCAGCAGGACTACAAGTATCCCGGTGCTGCGAGCTTGTTGTACATCTGTTCACGTGGCACTTTGGACATATCTCCTATTAATAATACCCCGGGCAGTCAGCGCTGCTTCGTAGGCCAATGGTTGAAGCTGTCATTGCTAGGGCTGCGAGTTCGCCGGACTCCCCGACTAGTTCTTAGTTGGCTGGCGCCATTTGGCTCCGTTTTGCCTAGACATATCATATACTTGGTATAAACCGGGACGTCAAACGCCATCGGCACCGGCTCCAGCCAATGGCGATGGGTTTTGATGTTTCGATGCGCCATAAGTTGAGATAATCCTCTCGGCTCTCTCTCTCTCCCTCTTCGAACAAGAGGTCTCAAGAGGAAAACGCACCCCGCAGCAAATAAGACTAATGCTGCTCGGTAGCAGCGATGATTGTATCCATACACATACACATAGATACATTTGTAGAACAACAGCAGTAGTGATCACAGACGCAGGTATGAAATACGCACCAGAAACATTCTCTCCCTCGTGGAAAGCTACGTGTAACCCCACAAAATCCTTTCAATTATTTTCAAAATGTACACACACATACCCCTTGAATTCTGCAGCTTCAGATTTTGTTTTCCACATCGTATATGGGATGTATTCTGGATGAGGCCATGTAAAGCCCGTCATACGCGCGATCGAAGTATTAATAGCACACACACAAAAAAGCAAGGCACGTACCGTAGTGGGGAGGAGGGAGAAGTGCCTACTTCGTGACCCCGGATCTGAGTTACGACTGAAGAGGGAGAGAGAGAAGAAGGGCAAAGATAATGAATGGGATGAGAAAAAAAAAAAAAAAAAAAAAATGCATATCATAGCAGACGTTCCTGGCTTCGTTTGGTCGCAAGTAGTACGGGTTGGTATATTAACAGCTTGTCATCACGGTTTCCCTCACGGATTGGCACGATGCTGCCCTAGCCTAGGCTGCGCACTATTATGTGGGTGTTTGTTTTCTTCTGCCATCGAGATGCGTGTAGTCGCAGCCTGTCTGTGCTTTGTGACACGAGGCAGGATTTCAGGGGAGCAAACTTATAATAATGTCATCACATATTATCATCTATAGCACCACGACCCCCCATTGCCCCCTCAGACGACATACGACATACCAGGTTGCCAGGTATTGTCTGAACGTTCAGCAAAAACAAAATGGATACATACAGGGCATATACACTTCATTTTGTGTTACAATAAGCAGTACACAGACACGCAATACCTGGTACCGGGTACTTGATTAACCGTTACTGCTGTCTATCTTATGCGCAATAGAAATGTTCTTTTTTTGCACCGAGTCCGGGTTGCTTTTTTTGCGGTTATTTTGAAGAAGGCACGAAAAGTGACCGATGTTACTTACTTCTGAGTTTACGCCGGTCGTACGATCCCTAGAGCAGGCTAGAGGTGTGGGCACCTTTAGGAACGAAAAAGGTTTGAACCGGGTTTGGGATATCCAGCAGGCTTGTTCGAGTGGTCGATTTGTTGGGGGGAAAAACGCGGTTGTTTCTGCCGGTTTCAACAGGTTGCCCGAAAACCGGATAAACCGGAATAAAACGGACATAAAAGGAAAATTGGTTCAAACCGGCAAAACCGGACATACATTCCTGGGTTTTTTTCGACAGAAAAAAGCCATTTCCAGTTTACTGCAGATAAACTGCACATCATCAATTGCGACACTATTAATAGTATCGGTAGAGTGTTACGTACCGGTGAGAAGAATGCCGCATATATGGTGCGATGATTGACAAGAAAAAGCTGGTTGTCAGCTTGGCTTCGGGTTAAAACTTTTGTGCTCATCTTGCAAATTGTGGCACTCACTGCCGTTTCGTACTTTTTCAATATATTCGCACGCTGACGACAAGGCTTTTTGCTTCTTCATATGGATGTCATAATAGATAATACCTGGTACGTGGGTACTGCTGGTTTATGTGGCGTAGCTTCTTGGCGTGTTGGGGGTGGGCGCTGCCAGCTAGGGGGCTGCCACAGATAACTTCCCCCCGCATTTGTTCTGACGGCGTCTACAGGTTACATCATGTCCAGGTCAGTGTCCTGCAGTATCCACTGCTAGAGAGGTGGGCGTATTTACCGGGGGGCAGTATAATAGTGAATAGGACCTACCTGGTACCCGTACACAAAAACATGCGAGCTAGACCAGCCGAATAAAATGGATCCTATTAACTATGGTTCCCCGTAATGCTCGGTGTTCGACAGTCTTCGGGGGGAAGGGGGTACCGATGCAGGTCAAACGAAAAATATACGATCGAGTACTCACCAACGGTTGTTTCTTTAGGTCCCAGATAGAAGTCCATGTTATCGCGAGATCCGTATGACTTTCTGTTCTAATTTTCGGTCCATGCCGACTTGTTGAGTAAAACCCTGCCAACAAGGGAATAACTCATATATAGCAGGAACACGCCTTATAAGTGTCCGGTACACAATTAAGGCTTTGCTGCGCCACTACCGCTGTATACTGAAGTATATATATAGATAGGCAAGGTCTCGATGTATTCCATGAAATCACGTCACCCCGTACCATTACAGGTACGTGCTGTTGCAATGGCAGTGAGTGCCACACCGCCACCTCATTTTACGGTCGCACGCCACTAGTGTCTCGAAATCGACATCAATAGCACGAATAGGACGCGAAATTATTGCCGGTTGTGGCTCAATGATATGGAGGGGTTCCACATAAAAAAATGGCTGAAACCGGGTAAAAAATACGTTTGTATCCGGTTCTCGTTTCAGAATATCGCCTCGTTATATTCGGTTTTCGATTCGATATTTTCCCCTCGTAAGGTGCCCGCTTCTAGCGCAGGACACCGGGCAGGCCCGCCTTGCCGTGTGAGGTGGGCTCAGTACAAGAAGAGCTGAACAAAAAAGTTGAGGTGCATCCCGCGTCGAGAAAGCGGCTCGAAGCGTGGAGAGCACCCTCGGAATTTCAGTCCTCCTGCGACGCGGCACGATTGTGGATATCCTCGATACAATCCTATCATTTAATGGGTGAAGTGGGCCTTCATCCTCAATACATTTTGAAGTGGGCCTCCATCCTATCCCCTTCATGTGAAATGACCCGTTAATAATATAGCGTGATCCCTCTCAACCCGTTTCGAGGGTCGAAAAAAGAGCAACTGGAGTGCGTCAGAAACGTACTTTTTCGTGTTCTCCTGGTGAGATTGCTGTGAAGATGTCTTGACAGCCATAAACGGAAATAACTTCTTGGAGCGCGCGGCGAGGGTAAGCGCAATCCGGCGCCACTCGATAAGGGAACGAAGGGCTGAGGACTGATCACGGGGAAACAAAAGCACGAACCGAAGTTGGGAGCGTGCTCAAGGGAAAGAGAGCGTGCTATGTCTGGGTGATGCCTACTAAATACAGCTGGTTTACAGAGTATCCATATCGATCAGAAGGAGGGACCGAAGAATGGCGGAGATGGAAACGGGAAGAAAAACAAAGCAAGATGTCGGTTGACAAGTCAAGTTTTGGCAATCGAACACCGAACATACTAGTTGTAAGTCTGTCAACCGATATCTTTGGTTTAAACTTGGTGCCAACCATTTCCCATTTTCTCGAACAAAGTGAGATAGATCTGCAGGCTGCTGCTGCGTGTTATGCGCCCGTTGATACCTACCTGTATATCATATCTGATCACTACTATTAATACTACCGCCAAAGCTGTAGGAGGCGATGAAATTGGCATTATATCCGGGAATCAATCAGGCATCGCGAAGTTGATCGGGAAGAAGAAACAACGAGAACAGAGCACGAAACACTGAGCGCCGCCGGGGCAAGCCGAGCACTTGCGTGCTCTCGGAGTCGCTGTCTTCGTGAAGTATAGGTGGGGGCGAAGCATAACTGTCTTCTAGACATGTCGGTGCCCATGAACCAACTACTGTTCAGTATCAACTCGGGGACATACTGATCGGAAAACTGGTGCATGGGTTAATGATTTGTATTATTATTGCCACCTTCGAAGAGGATGATGGGCAGTGGAGGGAGGCGCTGGTTGGGTCCCAGATTGTGCAAAATATTGTGGGCCATTTTGTTTTAATCATCACTTTTACCTCTCAGCCTAGTTCGTAGGAGGTGTTACCCTCGACGCCCTTCTGGACATGTCGTGGTCACAGGTGTCTACCCTTCTCCCCCCCGGTACGTACCTTTATTTTTTATCGCGCATAGGGTTCAGCATTCTCACAGCTCGTCGATTTTCATCGAATTTTAGCTAATTCACGCTCTCGCGCTTCCCGCTAATCAATTTCTTTTTTTGGAAAAAGAAGCCCCTGAGCATGCTCTCGATGAGACTTGAACCCCCGAAAGTAATCTTGATAGGCGCGCGGACTACCTATCAAGTCACCGGGGACGCCGGCGGGGCGCTCATTCCTCCCCAACCTTCAAGCACCCCCAACGCTCGCATCCACACCGAGCCACAGATCCCGATGATTGTCCACAGACCCACGCGAAATATATCTTCATTTTGCTGATGAACTATTTTGTCATAACTTAATCAATGAATATGTTTACCCGCCAATACCGTACTTACAGCACAAATATATTAACTACGCGAGTCAGTCCACCTGCTGAAATATTCCATGCAGCCATGTTAAATTAAGAGAACCCACGAGTATATATATTTCTATATAGGAGAGATGCTTCTCTCCGATAAATCTTCTCGTGAAACTTTCTTGCACGACAATATGTAGTGTGGTACATTAACCCAAATATTATACTCGGCTTCAACGGGGTTCATCGACCCGAACTATGATACTATTACTGCTTCACACGTACATTATTTCACACCGGGCATCCAATAAGTCAGCACCCGCAAAGGATCAGACAGGGACCTCAGGCCGACCCGGACAGGGCGCCGGAAACGGAACCACAATTTTTTTATGGTAGTTCGCCGCGAGTCGACAAGGGAAGAAAGGGCGGCGGCAGTATTCCCGCCATCCAAAATGCCTTCCAAGGCACAAACCGTGGTGAGAAGGGGGGAAGAGCCCATTAAGTAATCACGGGGGGGTATATTAAATAGAATAAAATATTGTTGGTGAAAATAGCGAAATCTACATGTACTTTGTGTGTACAGTGAGTCCTATTCAATATGGCCCCCCGAAATATGAGTAGATGACGCGAAAGGAGAGGGCGAAGATAGTACATGGGATAAAGATAAAAAAAATAATTGCCCCCGGATCATCTTTGGTTCGAAGTGGCTCGATAATAAATTATTGCATCATCAATACAGTACTCCTCCCAGGGACGCGACAGAGCACCCGGAGGGTCTCCGGTCTTTGATTTCATGATATTATGTTACGCAGACGTCATGAGCAGTGGTGAAGGCGAAGCGCCTACTAAGCTGCTGGTGCATTTCTGCATTTATTTACGCTATAACTCAAGTGAGACCTGGCAAGGGATTGAACAAGACGCTGCGAGCAGGTTCGAAAAATGACTCATGTCTTGTAATTTCCTCCGTGTTTTTTTCATTTTCTTTTCTTCCACCCCAGAATTGTCAAAGCACTCAGTATCGTGCGACCGTGGGCTAAGTTACAGCCATGAGTTCGCGTAGGAACCGGGATCAAAACGACTGCAACAGCCGTAGTTTCACGGGGGACCATATTCAATAGGACCTACGGTACGAACAAAAACATATATATATATAAGTTTTTATAAATATATATTTGCCGCTGTTTTTATTGCCAACAGTATTTGGTTCCATTTAGTATGGATACCCGTAATAACAGTGGCAGGGCAGCTAAACGCCACAGCATTCATTCATTGAATGATTTTCCTTCACTTGTCTAATGCTCGCAGCATATTAACGTTGCATGTATATCCTCTTCATGATACGTATAAGGTGTAGATTATCAGCGTCTGTCGCTCAGCACAAACTTGGTTGTATATTATTCTTGGGCGTGATGAAACATCAGCCTGAAATTATTTTACTCTCCCAAAGCCTCGACACATGTGACGTGAACTACTGCAGGCACGTACACATTGTTTTGCTGTTATCACACAGACATATATATATATATGTGCTGACGTGGCCTGCGCTGATTCATGCACCGACAGATTACGCTCCTACGAATGTATTCCTTCGTTTTTCGTTCGCGAATCAAATCACCATCGACCACCAGGCGATGATGGGATGACCGTGATCGGTATAGGTATATATACGAGCGTACCCTTGAAGTGGCCATCGAGTCACGGCTCGTCGGTGGGTGCTACATTACGCGAATTTTAGGACTACAGTCCCGGTTTATGAGCAAAGTACGATATTAGATGTAAGAGTGGTTTGTGCTCCAAACGGGAGTGCACGAGTCCTAAAAGGGTCCTTATGTCAGGCGATACCCCAGGGATGTACTAGTCGGACGTATTCGTGGGTTCGTCTTCAATTCGCCCTCCGCTGGAAGGTTGCTTCAAGAAGATTTCAACACTGCTGCTGTAGATATGATGGGTTATGGCGTTAGCCTTCACACGCTCGATCAGAACATGTACCAGGTATATATACTTGAACAAAACGCTTTTACACCCCAAATGACTACTGCGCTGCGGTGTAATCAGATGGATGGCGCGCAGCTATGTGCAATGGCAAAAACAAAACTACTATTATATTAAATAGTGGGTATAATGGATATCGATGTCTAAAATCAGCGACTCAGTGTGAAGGACGCACACCCACAGGCGACAACTGTTGTGCTCGAAAGAACTCCATCGCGCTTGAATCAGATACCGCTAATTTTCTGCTGCATACAAACATATGGCCGTCGTTACCTCTTCACTCAGGTGACCGTACACAAGGCGTGTTTCCGCAAAGCAGCGGCCTGCAGTCTCGCGGATGGTTTTCAAGGCAGGAATCACGGCAGAAGCATCCTCCTCCCCTTCCGCGTAGTACAAGACGAGGTTGGCGTTGCGCTCGGTCGAGGGCGAGCACGCGGATGGCCATCGCTCCAGCGATGAGACCGCTCGAGAGAGGTCGCCTCGATAAACTGGGACAACTACGGCTAAGTGTTGCCCCGGGTCTTCTGTGGACGGTGCAGCTAGATCTTCGACGGTTTCAGTGTCTCGCGCGACTGCCGAAGAGAGGACCGCCGAGCTCGAAAGCGCCAGCCATCCTGCTAACGCGGAAGTACGCATGTATGGGCGGCAGTTTGTGCTCGGTGTTGCTCTGTAGAACACAAAGGTATATGCCAGGTTTACCAGGTATATGCCAGGTTTACCAGGTGCAGGTCTGGGGTAGAGTGAGGATGAGGGGCGGACCAGCTGCTCCGAATAAAAGCTCAAGAAGGAAAGAAAAGTATGCGTGCGTGTGTTCTATTTCTCGTTTCACTGCTGGAGAAATACCAAACAAAAATGAAATTGTGACATTAAAAGTAGTCGTGAGTGTTTCCCAGCAGGTGTCACGGGGAAAAGCAACCGTCGAAATAGGACCATTCGCCGGGGTATCGTGAGGTCGTGCGCTTTGAAGATTTCAGGGGCACCTTGAGTCGGGGGTCGAAATATACTCGGAGTTAGTGTTGAGGGATATTCGTTGGGTTCTCTACGGGAATTCGAATAAAAAAAGGGCAGAAAAGAATCAACACGAGTTAGAGCGCCGAGCGCCCACAACAGTGCAAGGTGCAAGGTCGATCTGGCATTCACAGTCTTCGGCCAAAAAACTCGCTTCATATGAAGGCAATCCGAAGCGAAGCTCGAGGTCGTTTGTTTCCTTCGTTTCAATGGCTGAAGTCTTAGATAGGGTACAGGAAATTGCTCAAAACATTGCGTTTACAAGGATAGTCGAGCAGAACAACACCTATCTGGTGAAACCTACCAGGGAGCGAACTTTCGCACGACTATCCAATCAATCAAGTTTTACGCCTCCGTTGAGATGTTCTCGCGACCGGCATGACCGCCTTCACACAGACGAATATTCGTTTGGAAGCCTCCCCGCTCTTCGTCGCATTCCTTGGCACTTGAACCGAAAAGTCAGGATGGCTCATGCCAGAGAGAGGGTGAGTGCAGGGACGGACTGCTCGACACCATGGTGAGGGAGACCTGGCGAGAGCGTGGGCAAAATGTATTGTATGGTGGCATTTTAATGGATAGGCTGGCCGACGAGTAACAGACTGGCGTCGGGGTAGGGTGTTGGAGTGCCGATGAATCGAACAATCTCCACGCTATAGTGGAACGCCGCAAGTAGGAGCAACGTTACCGCCAGTATCACCACAATCAGCAGCGGCAGCAGGAGGCCTGTACATTATTGTCATTTTTCAAGAAATATCGTGGCATGCCGTGGCACCACCTGCGGCGGAACCTTCCACGGCATCATCCACAGTTCACCACCGGACCCTCCACGGACCTCCACGGTATATGAGTGCCATAAAACCCTAACCCCAACCCTAACCCTAACCCCAACCCCCACCCCTACCTCAACCTGGGAGCCGTGAATATTGGGGTGCCGGGTGCCGTGGGGGTTTCCATGACATTCCGTGTGGTGACTATGGAATACCGTGGCGGTTGCCACACCATGGGATGCCGCGGGGATGCCATGGTATGCCACGGGTGGTACCATGACCATGTCACGCCAAAACCCAAATAGTGTAGATCCCTGGGCAGCAGCAGCCCTATTCTAACTCCCAAGGACAACAGCAACAACATCAGTACACCCAGATCTCCACTATCAGCAGCAACAACAGTGCTCCTCGCAGCGAGATTATCACCACCAGCAGCAGCAGCAACGACACGCCATCCCGCGAGACACGGCCGACGTTAGTTACGCACAACAAGTAGAAGTTGGAGCAGATGGGAGAGGAGCATTAGCCTAATAGAGCGACGCCCCGCCATCAAGCGGAACATCCTTGATTGCGATTCCGTCTAGCGCAAAATCCACGGTTTCGTCGTTTACAGCAGCCAGAGCAGGTGTTCAATAATGCTGAACGTAGGAAGTAGGGGGGGCATGTGGGGAACGTGGAAGAGAAGTAAGTGCATGTATGTAGGGGGGGAATTTTTCAGCAGCTGGCGTGCTCCGTCCCGTGAATGAACGGTATACATACTGGTACATACATACGAGCAACTCCTCTCAATTTTTTGTTTCACTTCTACCCTGGTAGACTCCATTGCATTGATTGTACTATGAACAAGAAGTTGTTTTTTGTCTCGATGCAGAAATTTTATGTCGGTTAACATTCAATATTGGCTGATGGATGGAAAATTCAGTTTCAGCATCACGGTTTGGGTTCCTGTAACTATTGCTATTACGGGGAAACACAGTTAACAGGACCTGGGGTCCAGACAAAAACCTATATGTTTACCTTTTTTTAGTAACAATATTTGATCCTGTTAACTATGGCTCCCCGAAATAGGCTGGTATGGCAAAACGCGTTACGTTAGTGCAGACCTTGATTGTTTTATTAATACTCCGTACAAAGTATGTTTTTTTGTATTTCCGTGGAATTAATGTTGTGACAAATGGATTATTATGAGTGAGCATCCCTGTTTGCGTATATATCAACATACCTGGTATTCAATATTGGTTATTCTTTATCGGAGCTCAATCCACTAATTAATGGATGTACCTGATGCGTTACACGTACCCACTATCCCTGGATGCAATAAGCGATTTTTCCAGTGGAAAAATTCCGTAAGGTACATTACATGGTGTATCATCTCTTGGTTATTAATACTGATTCTGGAGCAGGTATAAAATATGAGGAAAAGCTTGCAAGCTGATTCAAGTAAGGAGGGAGGACAACAGAAGAAGTATATACAACGTATAGGACGATAATATTTTATATACTTCCACTACTGCTGGATCACCAGACTTGCTATTATTATCGGCAAAAACGAGTGGATATTGCTCTCACGGGTCCCTACGGTATCTGTCCCACGTTTTCGTTGAGTTCGATCTTCGGGAGCGACAGTGCTATCACCCAGGTCGACAAGATGGCCTGAGCTGCGGCCGGAGATCAGATTGGAGAAGGAAGGTCGCGGTGAAGGTACCCGTCCCAAATTGGTAGCGAGGGGAGAGATGATGCACGTGTGTACGTACGAACGTGTTTGCCGTCGAGGCCATTGAATTTGTTTTGATTTTGCGAACGAAGTATCTGGAATGTTCACCCCCCCCACCTCCGTGCGTGAGAGAAGGGATAGGATTGAAAACGTATTCGCACGGCCCAATGGACTTTGCGAAAGCGCTGAAACTGCGCTTTCGTGTCGGTGACCTGGATCTGCCGGAAAGAAGAAAGATATATACCAGTAACCGGGAGGAGGAGGAAATAGATGCACAGATGTGCCCGTGTGGCAAAGCAATAGAGAGTGGAACTCACAGAGTAAGAAAATGTGAAATATACAAGGAGGAACGGGATGTGTAAGAAAAGGAGATGAGGGAAATAGACGAATGTGACATGGAGGAGTTTGATACACTAGATAGCAGCGAGAAAACGATCG
>JBBMHQ010133742.1:0-33541 GCA_037834295.1 Postelsia palmaeformis
TTTTTATTTTTTCAAATAAAGTCTCTCCACGTGGGATTTGAACTTGGGTACCAATACCAATGGTCTTTGAAGCTGACCACTGGTCTACCGGGGCGACCGGATGCATCCATCAAAAGTGCAGATGAAAAACGCCCTGTCCCTACTGTGGTGAGCAAGATAGAGCATGATAATAAGACAAGAGCAATGACAATCGCAACCCAAAACTTGTTGCATATATGGTGTATGGTATATGATGCACTCTTGTTGCAAGCAGTTTGCCCACTAGACTTGTTAAATTGCTGAGCGCATTTACACGGCTGTAACGTTATGAAACTATTTAGGCAGTAACATTAATTCAAGTATTTAGGTAGTAACATTAATTCAAGTATTCTCCAATACATACAACGGAGTTCGTTGAATCTTGCCAGACGTTACAATAAAGTTCCGTTGAGTGTTCTCTCACGAATGCTTTACACGTCTACAAAGTCGTCTGAAAATATTGCACTGGAGGTTGTTGAGGCTTCTCTAAATGAAGGCAACAACACCAGCTGAAATGAGAAAAAGTTGGTTGAAAATAAAGTTGGTTTGCTTCGCCGTCTCACTCACCCCTTGCCGTCACCCCTCCCGTTGTCTTCATCGCTCTCGGCATCACTATCACTATCTTCGCCCTCGTCGCTGCTAGCCCCTGCACCGCCCATCGAACCCAAATTACCAAAGTCAAGGCTAAACGCGTTGGCACCCTTTCCTGTCACCCCCCTACCACCGAGGCCCTCCTCGAGCACGCTTCGCAGTCGCTTGGAACTCCTCGAGTCTTCTTCCTCGTCCTCTTCTTCGTCACTGTCGTCCTCCTCCTCGCTGCCATCATCATCATCATCATCTTGTTCTTCGTCTGTCCCGGCTTCATCGTCCGATTCATCGGACACGTCCATCGCCGATACGGCTTTCAACGATCTATGGCCGCCGCTACCATCACCTCCATCGTCCTCGTCATCGCTGCTCTCTTGCTCGTCGGCGTTGTCGCTGCCCTCAGAGTCCGAACTGTCCGGGTCATCCTTGAAGTAGCTCGGCTTCAAGCCCAGGCTCAGTCGCTTTTTACCTCGCTCCACCTGGCGTACGGGGTCCATGCGCGGTATAAGTTGTGAGTGTTCGAGGCATATATACCTGGGGTATACCCAATGCGAAAGTAAGTAATTGCCATGTTACCGAGAACTAACAACGAAATCACACTACAATACGCGGTTTGTTTCTATGCTTTTCGACTTCATACCGCCGATTCCGCCTATATATACAATTTCCGGCGCGCTGCGCGTCACATCGTATCCCGGCACACTACAACACGCGTTGGTATTGGTTGTGTTTCTTCGCACCATATAACTCGTCAATCCCAACCATCCGAATATCAAGACACACCTACCCAGTATCCGCGCTGCTACCAGCTCTTGCGGGTCACTAACTACCAGTACTCGACGCCGTACAAAACCTCGCGGCACAGCACAGCTATATCCCGGGGGGGCATGGTAAATAAGACCAACTTTAGTAAAAGTAGATATATAGGTTTTTGCGCCTACCAAAGGTCCTATTAACTATGGTCCACCGTAACACCAGTGTAGTACCAAGTAATTTTTTAATACTGTTTTTGTTCCTTTTAGATAATAACCAAGACGTGATAACAGTGCTACTATTAGGGGGGGTCATAGTAAATAGGACCTACGGTAAACACACTAACTTATATATTCACATTTTTCTACAAACGATATTAGGTCCTATTTACTATGGGCGGCAGGACCTACGGTAAACAAGCTAACTTATATATTGACCTATTTTTACAAACAATATTAGGTCCTATTCAGTATGGGGGGCCGTAGTAAGTAGGACCTACGGTACACACAAAAACTTAAATATTTACCTATTCTTGCGAACAATATTAGGTCCTACCAGTATTTACTATGGGGGACCGTCATGCTATCTCACCTTGAGGACAATGGCTTTGACCAAATCCCCCTCGTCGTACACTTCCGTCAGGTCCTTGATCTTTTGGTCAGCCGCCTGGGTTCGGTGGCACATCCCGCGCACCTTTACGAATACAAATACGTGTATCAGACCACAAAACACAAGTGGACACAAGGCGAGGAGACAGTAAACATTTAGGTCTAACGATAGCGGTGACAGATCAAATACTACACTACACCGGTGAAAAATATCAGAGCACGCGCAGACAAGCTCATCGAGTGTACCAGGTGTCTACCACAAGAGACGTACTGCAGGTGTATTCCTTTAGCACAACGAAAGACAGCAAGTACGCCTGTAGATGAACATTGAGGTTTGAAACAACAGTCACAGATCTACTATTGATACTATACGACATCCAACTTCCAGCAAAAAGCGACACATAAGTCAGGAATGCCACGGTACGTACGCCGAGACAACCATTTTTTACAAGTTCATCGCCGAACAGAAGAACCAAGAAAACAACGCATCCCCCATCACCATCATCACTACTGCTCACAGCAGCACAAAAACATTCTCGGAAAAATTAAAAGGGAACCCCAATGCCTTTGTCGACCGTGTTGCGATATATTTATATACCATGAAAACAGTACAACTACCAGAATACATAATCAATACTCCGGAGTATATATATATATCTCACCTCCGAGTCGTCGACCTGAATAAATATACCAAAGTCCTTCACGGCAGCCACCCTCCCCTTGACCTTGAGGCCCTTCTTGAGGCTTTCACTTCCCCAAGATAGGCAACCTCCTGCCCCTCCCTTTCCGTCTAGGACCACCGACGGCTGCAGGGTCAGAGAAACGTGCCCCGTCGCCTCGTCCTGCGGAGAGCAATTTGTGAAGAAAAGGAGACAGATTCACTAGAGTAGAGTGTTGGTCATCCATCGCCTTGACGAGACCACAAGAGGGAACAAGAAATTGGAGAACAGTTTTTCCAGCGTTTTCCAATCAAACACAGCACAGCAGAGTAGTACACGAGACCGAAGGCAAAGGCTTACAATGCTGAACGTCACCAGGTACCTACTGTTTGTTCTGGAGGCAGATGAAAGAGCGGACCCGCCATAGATGTTTTGGGAAGAGCTGTTGCCATCCGATTGATTAAAAGAAAAGATTAGTGGATTACCTCTGACAATTCAGGCAGTCAGCGGGTCCTGTTTTTCTCTCCGCCAACCAGAGCCTACACTTTCACTTCCAAGTGGCCAAACGCAAATAGCACCGCTTCTAGTCACGCAGAAATATTCATCACGAACAGAAAGGGGCGTATGCACGTTCGGCAGAAGCCTGCTAATGTGCTAACAACAGTCATCAAGATACACGAAAAGTACACGCTCGTGCTGCACCTAACCATGGAGCTCTACAGCCACCAATAAATAAGGAAAAAAGCAACCCAACGCGCAGTGGAGCAACCCTTAGTCGCAATCTCAACCAGATCATGATCATGATATTGATAGATCATCTATAGATCGATATTTACTTCGTTATCAAGATATTTGAGGGAAGATGATACTCATCTCTACGCCGTAGAGTAGCTTCATGCTGTAAGACTGCCGTAACACTATTAACACACTCTTGTGGGACATTTACAGGATCTGTGCTGCCTTGGATCTGTGCTGCACAGCTCTTGACCTCACGTTAGGGTGTATTATACCAGCTCTACATCGTGGCGTGTGCAACGCTAAGCCCACACAGACTGGGCCTTGGAGATGCCCCCGAAAAAACAGTACAGATTGAGTACGATACCAGGTACAGCAAATTGAGCAAATACTTGATGCCCAACTTTTACCCTCAGCACCGCACCCTATGTGGTCTATGTCATCTATGAATGCTTTACATGCTCAAGATGTACGATTATGAATACAAGAACAAAATGCTTGCGTCACCGTGCAGTACGAACAGTGCCAGCACGGGTAACAAACACGTATAGTGTGATACGTTCTTCGGAAGAGAGAGAGGGCGGATCCGTCATAGATATTTTGGGAATGGCTGTTGTCATCTATTTGAGAATCAGTGGATTAGCTCTGATAATTCAGGTAATCAGCCGGACCCTGCTCGCTCTTGTTCCTCCTATATCCAAACACCGCCCGCCTCACCACCAATTGAAAACCACCAAATTACACTACAGTAGCAATATCAATACTATGGAGGGGCGAAACAAAATGACGCCATTAATTATAATACAAGAGCGTTGAAGCAAAACGATAATATTCACCACGGGGTGGAATCGAGATCAGACACAAGCCGAAATGCATGTATTGCCCTTTGCTAACACTCCACCCGAATACATGGCGGTTCTCACGATGGCGCACAAACACTATTAAAACTAATAGCACCGTCATCTTGTTTTGTACTCTCGATAAATATCTGGCAAGACGCGCCCTGCTACTATCGCAGTTGCAAGAGGGGGAAGAAAGCAAGCTACGTACAATACGCAGCAGTCTTCGAGAGAGAACAGATCCGTCATAGATATTTTGGGAATGGCTGTTGTCATCCATTTGAGAATCAGTGGATTAGCTCTGATAAATCAGGTAATCATCCGGACCCTGCCCTCTCTCGTTCCTCCTGAACTACTCGACTTTCTGCGATTTTATAGCGATCAACAAACCGAACTATTAATAATAGTAATACTGCTGTTGCCTGCTAAACATCAGCATGATCACAGTAAGAAAAATACAAAACAGCCACAGTCTAACCTACAAACAGTACAGCAGACCCTCCACAGGGCATTCTCCCATTTATACAAGCAAGACATTCTCCAAATATATGGCCAACTACACCACATACTGAAGAGTACTATGGTATACCCTCGTCAAGATCATATATACCAGCTATTTGTTTGAATGTAACACACCGTCCCATCCTACTGTTATGAGTATCGTTACTATAACGGTGGACCATAGTTAATAGGACCAAAAATTGTTACTAAAAATAGGTAAATATATAGGATTTTGTGTGGACCCCAGGTCCTATTAACTATGGTCCTCCGTAATATCGCAAGCTTGCCAAGATGGAAGGCGAAGAACTATCATACGCAGCAGTCAGCAGTCAGCAGTCAGCAGTCTTCGAGAGAGAGCGGATCCGTCATAGGTATTTTGAGAATGGCTGTTTTCATCCAATCAACGATCAGTGGATTAGCTCTGATAATTCAGGTAATCATCCGAGCCCTACTTCTCTTGATCCTCCTCTCCAGTCCCTGCATTGCTACCAAAGAACAACCAACCAAATCGCAATATTGATAAAGCTGTTGCCTGTTGCCTGCTAAAAATCATCACGATTATAGTAAGAAGAAGGCATAACATCGAAACAGCCAAAGTCTAACCTAGAACCTCCACAGGGCATTCTCCTCAATAGTACGAGCCATACTGAATGTATAGCCAGGCTCACGACGTACTGTAGAACACTATGAATAGACTACAGTTTACTCTCGTTAAATTTACCAAATGTGACACACAACATCCCCCTATCAACACTAGCAGTATCGTAATTACCATTAGTATCGCAAGCTTGCCAAGAGGGAAGGCGAAAGAAAAGCTAAGTACTTACAAGCATGCATACGCAGCAGTCTTCGAGAGAGAGCGGGTCCGTCATAGATATTTTGGGAATAGCTGTTTTCATCCAATCGAACAAAGGATCAGTGGATTAGCTCTGATATTTCAGGTAATCATACGGGTCCTGCTTCTCTCTTCCCCTCCCTGCCTACTGGAAGAATCATGTTCCTGGACAACAAAGCAGTATAGAAGCCGACTGTCCAATATCGCAGGTTTATCCGATTTCACAGCCGCGGAGAGATTCTGCAAGTACTCGTACAGGTTGTACGGGTTGTATTTGTATCAGTACACTACAGCGGGGCAGGCGAGCCACGAAGCTTCAGTATTAGGTATACATGATATCAGGTACCAGATACCAGGGTATATTATATCAAGCATCAGACAAGATTCCACGCTACGAACATATCTCCGATGGCTACTCGTACAATCGAAGCGAACCAACAAGAGCCCAACGATGGGTACCAAGTACTTGTTGAGATGTGAGAGAGAGAGCTGGCCCGTCATTGATATTTTGGGAATGGCTGTTGTCATCCATTTGAGAATCAGTGGATTAGCTCTGATAATTCAGGTAATCACCCGGAACCTTTTGCTCACACCTTTCATTCATCACTGCACTGGACACACTAACCTGTAATACGACCCAACCCCGTTCGTTCCGTTTGACGCCGACCGGTCTGGTCTGTTCGACTTATCGGACCGGTCTGTTCGACTAGACAGACCGGGCAGCTGTTTTCTCTGTCTACCTCTTGCCTCGTATGGCCAGCAACATAAATACGATTCTCTGCACGAACTAAAATCACCAAAACATACCATTATGTACCATTTCCAGCACAACCAAAGCACAAAACTTGACGGAATCTATTTCGCGATGAAAACACAAACATGACATGTTCGTCACCGCCGAAAACACAAAACTTATCGGAATCTATTTCGTGATTGAAGCACAAACGTGCCATTTTCAGCATCACCAAAAAAAAGAAACTTGACGGATTGATATCTCGTGAAAATCGAATCTGTGAAATGATTTCTCCCAAGCCAAACATTATCAGACAGTGCATATGTACTACACACACGGACAGGGGCAACACTGAACGCAAATCCAACCAACCAGTACCCATCTGCTCACCTTCTCCAGCACTTTCCCTGCCACAAGCCTGCCACATGGGAACTCCAAGGAGGGGTTGGAGACGTATCTGTCGGACAAGAGCTTGAGCAGCACTCGGCCGGAGACACCTCCCGCGAGCCTGACGAAGCAGCCGGACTTTCCCGTGCTTACCACGTAACACTAAGACAAGCAAAATCACCAACAAAATAGCAGAGATGACGAAAAAAACGCGGGTCCGAGCAGCACGGCCGTAACATTTTGGTCTACTCGAAAAGAGAGTGGAATACACGTCCAACAGTACATACAGTAAGCACTTCAGACACTTGTGCCACCACCGACAAACGATTGGCATGCACTACCACATGATGAGCTTCACGCTCACAGAATCCATAAAAACCGCACATCTGGCGTGTGTGTATCTGTTCCACAATGCCCGTCATGAAGGATTGAACTACCTACTATTATACGACTGTAATGGTAACCAGGTTCGATTGTAGTGCAGTACAGCATCAGCACCTACTAAAAAGACACAAAGCAGCAGCAGCAGACAACTCGACAGAACAGCCTCACCTTAGCGGTCGACCCGACCTCCGGAGGACCCTCGCGCCTGGCTGCCTCTTCCGCGTCCCGCGCCGGATCAAGGCGAGACTCACGCACAGACAACTCGACCGGTTGGAAGCTGCCACCGTGAGCATCTCCATCGGCGGTGGGTGCTGAAGCCGGCCTCGGTTTTGTCCCCGATGACGGATGAATGACGCGGCACTTCACTCGCTGACCGTCCACGAACCTACAGATGGTTGGCGGAGGGCGTATAAAGCCGATGCATGTGAATATCGTATCAGGCTCTTGGATATCCTTCCGAGCAAACCGAAGCCTGACGGGTGGATTCTTTAGAAATATCGTTCGAAAGATCGTATCGATTCCGTCTCCAAGTGCCCGTAATATCTTCGAGTAGGGTATACGTACACATACGTACACATTTTTGTGACACTCAAAATGTATGAGAAATTGTGTCCTCGGCGTTTTCCACTTATGCCATACCATGTCAATTGAAAGAGCAAGCAATGCCTGAGGCTCTGATCGAAACACCGTGCATAAAAAATACCACAACTCCGACGCCGGTCTCAACAGGTCCCTGTAACGGTGAATACACCAAAACACAAAAGCACAGATGCGCAGATCAATCACCGCAGGAACGCAATGACCATGCCCATAAATGAAATGATGTCATGAGGCTCTCATAGCGATCACGTGTGGGAATGAAGGATCGGGCGAGCCAATGAATGGCCACCCGGTCGGACACACGTTGGTCACGCCGAAGTGCCTCTTGTGGGAGTTTCTCTAGCCCCCCCCCCGTAAGACGCCGCTACACCAATGCCGGAGCCGCACCCCCTCCTTCGGCTCAATCCTTTTCAAGAGCGAGCGGCAGAGGGGGGGCTTCAACAGAGGGGCGGTGGCCGGGACGATCGATACGGGACACACAACCGTCCATGGCCGGAGGGGCAAACACTACCAAAATAATGTATACCAGGTATACTCTAATGTAATCGATAAAAATTGCATCAAGTGTCACCATGTTTGAAATAACTTGAAACACAGCTATATGTGGCATCGTCAACAGAAGCGAATCACAATAAGCTGCCATGGTGTTTACACATTAACAGCGTCGATACCAGAGAAATACAGAACCGTACGGAACCGGCCAATTTTCTCTAGAATGACCTCCTCGAAAAAATAGCAACAACCAGAAGACACAAAAAAAGCGCCTTTGCCCCTTTACACAAAACAACCGACTAAAGCACCAACACAACACTCACCGCTTCAGAGGGTCCTTTCCCCACGCCTCCTTCTCCTTCACCTCCGTGACGCACACCCTGCCCATACCGGCCCCTCCATCTAGCCGCACCATCATACATGGCGGCGCCCACGCCTTCACTCCAAGGTCTACCGTCCCTTCAACCACGTCCCCCGGGCTAGGGGAGTCTGTCGAGCCCTCCCCTGTTGCTGCGGCCTCGTCTTTCGCCGCGTACCCCGGCAGCATGGCCGGCAGGGAGGCGTCAGGCAGCACCTTCGTGGTGGGCACCCCTTATACATACGATCGGGGGTTTCCAGAAGAAAAACATTGGCGCATTTGTTCAGGGAATGAGGGATTTTGTGTAGGCAAGGGTTTCCAGAAGCGATAAAATAGGATTCGGGGAGGAGGGGCATTGCGTAAACTATGGTTTCCAGAAGCGAGACGATGTTGGATTGGTGTCAGGACTTGAGGAGGCCAGGGTTTCCAGAAGCGATAAAACGGGATTCGGGGAAGGGGGGGGAGGAGTGGCATTGCGTGAGCGAGGGTTTCCCGAAGCGAAAATATGTTAGATTGGTGTTGAGGGAATGAGAGACAAGTTGTTTTCAGCAAAGGTGAGACATGGTAAGTAACATGGTCGGAAGCGGTGAGGTGGGATAATACGGTACAAACGAGGCTTCCAGAAGAACCAATATGAGAGTGATGTTCAGGGACTGATAAGGACAGTATATACAAGGGTTTCCAGCCGCGATGTAATGGGATTGGTGAAGTGTCCAGGGACACAGAGGGACATTATTTTTGCAAACAATGGTTAAGGTTCCACAATGGAGGTTGGTAGACAAATAAAGACACGGGACACGTAAAAGCAAGGGTTCCCGAAAGCGATACTATAGGATAGCTCATCAGGGACAGAGAAGAACACCGTACGAGGTGGGATTGGTGTTCAGGGATGAGAGTCAAAGCGCATTGCTGCTTGCGACCTTCACGGCCATAGAGGAGAGGACCGTTGTCTCCAGACAGAGCAGAACCGAGGACAACCCAGATCGATCGTGCTTCTCTTAGTCGACACAATGGAACAAACCCAATCGCCACATTATCAACAGCGTTATCACATACGAATGCTTGCTTCTACATGAGCGAACGAGCGAGAGAACGCAGCATGAGGCGCGTGCCCTACTTTGGAGAGAAGGAGGACAGGCAACACGCCACCGACAACACAACACCCTCAGACGAATGTATTGGGTTGTTTCGCTCAACAAGGGTCAAAGTCAAGTTGTGCACTATCAAGCGACGCGTCTAGTATCCTCCTCAAAATATACTCCAACCCCACTTTTGACGCCATGCATGCTCAGACACCTCCCTTGCTTTGAACAACATATTTATATATATATGGTACTTGCCCAGGCTGTGTGATTTCCCGTGGAATATCAAAAACCAAATCCGGGCTGGAAAAAACAAAAGCCCATGGAAAGACGCTCAAGACACACCTGCGAGCTTGAAGATGAGGCGTTTTTGTCCCCCATCGACGCTGCAAACAACCGCGCGAACCCCCATCCCCCTCTTGAACAAGGCGGCGTAGTTTCTCGCGACTCTCTTGTCTGCGCTGATGTTCGCCAGAGGCACCAACCCACGCACGGACGCGGACAGAGACACCAGAACCCCGTGTTTCGATACTTCCGTCACTATCCCGCTGATCGAGCAACCAAGGCAATCAACCAAGCAGGCAGAGCGCAGACGAGCAGGAGCGCCAAATATGAGGGGTTGCGTTTGTGGCACAATGGGTAATAGGTCCGCTGCCTTTCTGCAGAGAGAGTCCAACGTTGCTCTCGTGACGACCCACACACAACACACGAAATTTAGTACCATACTGTAGAAGTTGCAATTGCTGGAAGGTACGTGAGACAACCGGGAGCGCACGATAGCTCAAGCTGCGGGGTGTCGGTCACCTACAGCCAACAGTAGCTGATGAACTGGCGATATGGATGAAGCTCGCCGGTTTAGTAAGAAGAAAGACAGTCATCATGCCGGCAGAGGGACACAGGACGGGCCGAGTACGAATCCCAAGACCAAAAAATCGGAATATCCCTCTACCGCATTCTGTCAACCGAAACAAAAAATACCACCAGAACAGAAATAACAATGGAGCTTGGAGGGCGGCATGGTACCCAGAACCCACTGGACCCAAACAGCATGTGCGAGTATCATACCTCCCCATTGTTTTTGTGCACCGGGGTAATTGGATTGAACATATCTATGAACCTGGCAGGTATTAGTAGTATGTCCCGCCGTCAGAGGGTCCAATGCAGAACGGAAACGACGATCAATTTTCACCATCAGGCCATGGGAAATGCTTACCGGTGTACTTGGCCCATTTTTGGGGTGGTCTCCCCCCACCACGCCACAGACGGAACTTTCGTCTTGTCCTGGTCCTCATCGCTACCGCCTTCCAGGTTGTCTGCAACTCCCAACTCCAAGAGCCGGAAGAGCAGATTGGAATCCGTCTTCTGTACGACATCTTCAGAGCGCAGCACCCGGGCCTTCAAAACTTGACCCACGCCGTACTGGTGCGTAAAAAAATGGAAAACACCGTGTGAGACTTGATTGAACTACGAGTACGAGCTTTAGAGGGGGAATTATCCTACAGCAACAATAGGTGCTTCTGCTGCAACGATGGCAGATGATGATGATGTCACGAGGCTCTCATAGCGACCGCGTGTGGGAATGAAGGATCGGGCGAGCCAATGAATGGCCGCCCGGTCGAACGAACGTTGGTCACGCCGAAGTGCCTCTTGTGGGGGTTTCTTTAGCCCCCCCCCTTCAGACGCCGCTACACCAATGCTGGAGCCGCACCCCCTCCTTCGGCTCAATCCTTTTCAAGAGCAAGCGGCAGAGGGGGGGCTTCGGCAGAGGGGCGGTGGCCGGGACGATCGATACGGGACAAGCAACCGTCCATGGCCGGGGGGGCACACGCTTTTGTATACGAACTGTACCTGGTATTCGATAGTACCCCAGTAACCAGGACACCAACACCTACATATTCCAGTATTTTCACTTGGCAAAACTGGTCTTGATTAACATTGTGTTCCCTCATACCAAAAGTTTAATTAAATACTACCTGGTACGCACTATTACGAGGGGCGATAGTAAGTAGGACCAAATATTGTTCGTAAAAATAGGGGAATATATAGGCTATTGTGTATACCGTAGGTCCTATTTAATATGCCCTCCCGGTAATGTTAGACGTCTGCTGTTGCCACTATATTAATAGCGCTAATATACGAGCCCGTTTGTTATCAATAGTTCTATATATTGATATTGATCATGATACCATCAAGTGACGCAAGTACATGACAGCATTATTGTGCTCATAATGTTTGTGTCTGCAAATGTCAGTACACAGTCGTATGTTTATTCACAGGAGCCGTTCCACACCTACCAGGTGGCAGGCAGGTCTTTCAGTCATTGGCATGCCTTTTCTCTCGCACACGTACCGAATTAAATGATTCAAAGTATTTTAAACAAACACTCACACCCTGGTCACGCCTCGCACCGGACCTGAGCCCTCCAGAACTGAACCTGGATACGCCCACGTCTAAAATTAGACTCTTGTGTTATCATCTTCGTTATTAGTAGCCACCTGCAGGTACGATGTGTCTTTGACTCGATTCCAGGCTGTCAACGTACGCGGGTGTACGTACCCGCTTTGCTAATAACGCCCGAAACCACACAACCTCAGCAAGAAATATCGATAACTCGACTCATTCCAGTATATCGAAACCATGAGACAAGCCTAAATCGCGACATAATAGAATTCCCCTCGTTAGTTCCGTGTCACCTTGTGCAGGGGGTGCCAGTCAGGGAGCTGTCCTGGGTCATCCCCGCCCCCATCCTCTCCCTCTGTCTTTGCAGGCGCGTCGAGCCCAGGCAGACCGGCAGCGGCGCAGTGAATCTTCGCTCGGATACGCACGATCTGCTTAACGTTCGCACCCACAGCTTCTTCGTTATCACTATTAATAGACGCCGCAGTGGTCTGATCGCGACGCCGCTTCTTGTTGCTGTTGGAGGCTGCCGCTGCCGCATCCTGTGCCGGAAGTGTCCACAAAAAAAAAGGTTGGTTTTGCTCGTTCATGTTCAAATTACTGTCGACGTGTTGCTGCTCCCCCCCCCCTTCCCCCCGCAAAAAAAGAAGTGACTACGTCGCCTTCAAATTTTGGATTCTCCTGAATTGGTGATCGTCTTGGCCGAATGAAAACTGATTCCTTTCGAATTCCAAGTAGTTTATTGAAAAAAAAAGTATGTGTAGTTTGAAGGGGAGTACACTCAGCCAAGACTCGATTTAATAGGTATATAGGCCGAATGGCGTAATAAATGTTACACCGTGACGTATCAAACTGCCTGGCACATATAACCTGTACGTAAAGGACATACGAGGTATTGTACATGTCACCTTCTGGGCTTTGATTGCCGCCAGTCGTTCTTCTCTCCCGTTTTTCGATCCGTAGCTCTTCGGATACTTCACAGCCACCTTGACGTCGAGACGGTCCCAGTGAACCGCGATCACCTCGCACACTACCTGTCAGCACAGTCAGAACATTCAGAACATCCAATATATTCAGTACATTCAGTACATCCAATATATTCAGTACATTCAGTACATCCAATATATTCAGTACATTCACTAGTACATCCCCAGAGCGCGAAGAAATGAGGTCCCACTCAACACACACCGCTATGCCTATCGACCGGACTCTCGATCGTCGGCAAACGAAACAGATTGGACAATCGGCATTCGGAAAGTTCCGAATAGCAAAATAGTACGTACACGTCGGATATTAAAAAATCGGGAAAAACATGCTTTTACCAATCGGATACCAATCGGATACCAATCGGATACCAATCGGATAAGTGTTCACAGAAAAGCAAAACACACGACAACTTGGACACGCAGAAGAACACTACGCCAACTACTGCAGTGGAATATTATCAGTAATACCCTCCTATTAATAGGAAAAAGAGCCCAAGAAGAAACCCAGCCTCAAATATCCGAGTACAGCATGAAATTCAGAAAGTGAGAATACTGAAGTTAGCGTGGGACACACCCTTTCGCCTATGATAAATAAAACGCCCTTGATCGGCCAATATCCCGGTTGCTGCTCATGAGAATTTCGTATCAGAGGGCCGCTGCTGCTGGCAATATTATCGATTGCTGCTCGCCTTGGCTCCTTTGGTGAGTTTGCCGAGAGGCACCCTGCCTTCCTTCATGCAGAATTGTTCCTTCCCATCGCTTGCAGCCTCGGATGTGGGGTCCCCGAGCTCTAAATCTTCCCCTCGAGCCTTCCGTCGCTTCCCCTGAACGCGCAAGAAAAAATGTTACACAACCAGCGATATTCATTTTAGTACCAGGTATCACACTGTTAGTGCGAGGGATAGCAATCGGAACCCCCTGTGCACCCTGCAAACCAGGTACTGCATGCACTGTATCGCGCGATGCCAAGACAACACAGAAGTTGGTCCCGATTACCGTCCATACGGAAGCAGCAACAACACCCGTATGACACGTAGCAACCACACTATTGATACTAGCAGCAGCAAACTGTAGCAGTATCACCAGCGGCAAACGCAACGCTGCGAAACGCCAACAGCGTCGGAAACCTCGCAAATCGCGCGGTCAAGACATCGCAATCCCCGACAAACCAGTGAAAAAAAAGCCCCATCAACCCCCCACCAGGAAATAGAATCCGCAGCTGACCCCACCCACTCCGTACAAGAGGCCACGCAGCAGTGCCGCAAGGGAAAGACGTGCCACGCAGCAAGTCGTATGGGATATCATCCCGACACGGAGCTACCGTAGCTCCCAACTGGCACGCAAACTCTAGAAAATAAACAAGAAAAAAAGCCTACACAGACCTTCAGGACGCGGCAAATGTCAACCCTTGTGAAACCCAGGGCATCCGGACGGAAAAAGGCTACAGTTTTCAGAACGCACGATAGACCCAAGCACCGTATGCCCCTCTGATGTTTGGAAATCAGATTTGGTTCTGATTATGATGCTCCTTCGTGGTAGTCAGCAGCTAAGCACCAAACCATCCGTAAACTTCGAGCGTGCAGGTGTTAAAACACTGCGGTGGCTTGATTCGAGGCGGCGCGCTTGTCGCACGTATTGAGGTTGGTACACCAATTCGAAGTGCCATCCGTATGTCGCCTATCGTATATACGTTTAGCCCAGGTTGACGTTCAAATTTCTCGTCACTTTTTCGCAATTGTTTCCCTCTGAATCGTCAAAGATGCAGCATAAAGACACCTGAAAAAAAACACCCAAAAAGCACGAAAAAAACAAGACAAAACAAAACCCACCTTGCGCTTGCCAACAGTCGCGCCGTCCACAAGAGTCACCAGCGTGGCACCAGCATACGGATTCGGGTTGGTCTTGCCTTCATCCCTCCCGTCCTCCAAGCTTGCCCAGTACCCCTCCCTACCGGGGGAGAAAGCCTCGCCAACACAGACCTCGAATTCCTTAGCCTCGAGTGGGCTCTTTGCTTCGTCAGCATCTTCAGGGTCTGGCGCGAGTCCAGCACCTTGGCAAGTTCGGTGAGGGCAGTGGAAGTCCGCCACCTGGACGATACAGCGACACACGTGAGACTTTGCCTGGCGCGTTTATGATACGCATGACCCTTCAGGGTATTTTTTTTTTGCTGCCTGGTACTCAACCTACACTTCCAACTGTATTTTTTCGTTATCATGCTCTGCACTACTGATACTTTTTCCAGCTTCCCCTCCCTGTCGCACTCAGACTTGTGGTCCAACATAATGGGAAACCTTTTCCCGCCCCCCTCGCTACAGACAGGCCGATAACTGGGCTAATTTTGGCCGAGGACAAAAGACATGACGCCGATACAAGCGGCGAACAGCGAATCCTGTACCAGGTGCACAACACACCAAGAGGCTGGTCTTGTAGGCAAAGCATGCAGCTGCAGCAACTGGACAGCGCCCGCGTAAGCCTTATATTAGTATTGCAGTCTCTCTACATCAGTTTTTGGGAACAGGCAAGTCAAATTCTAAGCAGTTTGTCCCCTAGACAGGACTGCAGTTATCTGCACGTATGGCACTTTCGAAGTCACAAAAAAAATAACAACATGGTAATAAAAACGATAGAGTTGGCGTCGATCTACCCAACCCGCGTGCCACTTTCTAGTGACTGTATGAAGCAATTGACAATAGAAACGATAAAAGCAACAACTGCTGTAGCGCCAAGCTGTGTGTACCCGCCTGTGGCTTCATAGGCACCGGCATAAGCGTCACCCCGAATCACCGCCATGCCCGTCACAACATCACGCTGCCGGCATGCTGCTGCTGCTGCTGCGGGCATGTTGAGGCCATGGCTCACCTGCACCACGAGAAGCCGGCCGTCCGTTGTGCTCGCCACCGCCCAGTTGGCATCCGGCTTGGCTAGAACCACCTTCGCGCGGACCGACTCTCCAGCCTCAAAAGCCACCATGGCCCTTCGACGCTTAGACCGCCCGGCCTGCTCGGAACAGAAGAACAGAAGAGCAGAAGAGCAGAAGAGCGTCAGCATCGAAAGGCGAGTTAGCTACAAGCGGTACCGGTGCTCTATATCAGCTGCTGCCTGTTACGTATAGACTATGAGAGAGTTGTAGAGGACGGCATACCATGGTTGTAGGCTATGAACACGTCGAAGGGGGAGGGGGGGGGAAACTTACGCGTATGAGTTGTTTCATCACGTTTCAAACATTGTTCAGAGCAACTTTACAGAGTGCCGCTGCGGTCCGACGTCCGCTCATCTCTGATCGAAAAGTAGCCAGCTCTACAGCCACGCAGCCATGCGAACGGGTCCTCCATGGGGTTCTCCTAGTGATTGAAGCCTATGCTCTCAATTTGCTAATCTTCGGGCGGCACGAAACAGAGCACAGAAACGCCACGCTTACAACACCACTACCCACACTGCGGCGCAGGTGTTTATGCCGAAACGGGGGCTGCGGTTGTCATCTTATTATAGATGGGTGAACGCCTCAGGTATGACATCGGTTTGGTAACAGGGGAGGCTTACGACATAAAACATCAAGTCGGGACTTGAGGCCGTCTGGCAAAAGGATAAAAAAAGGGGGGAAATTGTGCACAGATAGATCATCTACGAGCTGGGCCAGCCATAAAACGGGGAATCCTTCCTGAAGTCGTATCCCGAGAACCACTGCGAGTTAGACTTGACTAAAGAGACCGCTGTAATCGACAAAATCACCGTGGGTATGCAGGGCACGCTCATGTGATTGGGCATGAGAAAACAAAATGAATTGTTCGTGTTGTAATATATTTGAATTAAGTGTGTATTGAATAGACATTTTTTTTCTTGAGGCGGCGGCGGAATATCGCTCACACATATTTTTTTTGAACTAAAATATCACCCACCACACCTCGTACCACACAGCTGCCGTTAGACCCCTTGCGCATCGCACCGCGCGTGGCGACATGGCGTCAAGCTCACCTGAAGCTGAGGTAGGGAGGACGACCTCTGTGCCTACGGTGTTGTGGCATCTGGGGGCACGTGAACATTCCCGGGTTCGCTACAGTAGCGTTGGAATGCATGCTTGTTACTCGGGGGGAAAAAAAATGTATCCGGTAACGGATATGGAGACCTGGGAACGACGCCGACTATGGCGCATATAATTTAATTATGTTTTCTCTTGGTTACTGACCTGGATCCATTTACCTACCGACTATACCTACCGAGCCGGGTGTGCAGCGTTATGGCCCCAGGCTCCTGGTGGTTTCAGTGGTGTTGGTGTGGAGGTGTGTGTGTGTTTGCTTGCTGAGTCTACAACCCGTACGAACGCCGTACTCGTACGAGTACATTGTTTCGGCAGACCATTAATCGAGGCTCTCATGCATCGATCAGGGGAGGTTAGTTTTCGCCTACGCGGCACAGACGAATACCATCGCGGTACTACGTGCTGCAGATGTCGCCCCCCTTACGTTTACGCCCGAAAAGGTGGGTCCAAAAACCTGCCATGCAGCGCTCAGTTTTGCGATTTTCGATCCGACAATTCAACCCCGTGAACCTCGTAACCCACGTGCGAAATTTTTGGAGGCTGGACCATTTTGTTTGTTTTTTTCCCAAAAAAGTTGTATGACCTTTTTTTGTTTTTTTCGATACTTCAATCAGCCGAATCTCTCGACAAAAATTAAATAAAAATGGTCCAGCATGGAATGTCTTGGTTGTTGCATGAACAACCCGATGTCAAAAATTTCCGTCGATCTGCGTAGAAATGAGCGCTGCATGGCCAATCTCCTATATTTGCACAGTCTTGGCTGGCCCAGCTCGTATATACTGTAGAGTATCTTGCCTCTATGATGGTATGGATATACTCCAGATGCAAAAGTGGCAGTTAGTTGTTCCAAAATGAAGAAACAAACAAACCCAAACTTGGACTGAGTTCATGCGCACCTTGACAAGATCGGTGTCCATGGTGACATCAATCACCCCTTTAGACTTGTCCATTCCGAGCACGCGAACCTGCGGGTGGAGAGCAGACACGCACAGCAACCATGTGCTTATTTATGCACATGATATAAGTACTCATATACGCAAGTACAGCTCCTGGTGATATGACGGAGAACAGCCAATGTGGAAAAAAATCAACCGCAACAAGCATGTGCACATCGAAATCGAAATGATGTCAACAACAGCGGAAGATAACGTGACAAGGTGACGCATAACATACCGGGCACATACGCGAAAACCAAAAACACGAAATGCCTGGATAAGCAAGTGTACAGCCATTTCCTGGAAAAGCGTTTGGGTCGTTTTCGGAGGGTAGCCAGGGTTGTACGAGCTCGTATAAGTCGGTTCCAAACAAGCACTGATTTAAGACAAGAAAAAACCGAGCAGGGAAACACTGTCGTGCCCTTACTGGCCGTAGCGGGAGAGTGCTGAGAGTGGTGTGGACGGCCAGACAGCGGCGGCCCTCGAAGGTCGAACAAATCCGCTGTAGACCGAGCAGAGAAACTCGGGCGCCCCTCCCTCTCGCCGCTTCCGCCCTTTACACACCAGGAGGTGATCGCCCCGCCGCCCGCACCTCGGGCGGCGCACGCGAGACGGCCCGTAGATTCGTCCTTTATGGACGTGCGTTTCAATTTGACGGGCTTCCCGCAACACATCAACTTTCGGCACCCCGGACCCCACGAGGTGTCATGGAAATGCAACGCACACAACTACAGCAAAACCATTTCCCGGTGCCTTAGACGAGACAAGCTAACAGGGGCCCACGCGGGCATGAGGGTCTGCATGCCAAAACATCTGTCGCAGCGTGGACCCTTAGTAGCAGATTCGAAGGTATGGAGAAGCGCTTTTGCTGCATTGTGTGAATAGTGTCTCCTTGTTATCTCGAACCCGCGGTGTCTGACCCTAACCCTAACCCTAATGTTGAACGATGCTAAGACGTGCAGCAACGAGTCCGTCGAATCCAAGTCCATCGAAACTGATGGATCAGGCATTTTGACCACTTGTAGTTGGGAGCGACACCCCCAATAACAATGAATGAAAGCCATCACCGTTCGATAGTTCCTACTCGGGTGTTTATCGGAGCCTGCACGCTCAATCCACCCGACCGGACGTGATTCATGAAGGCACCAAGGTAACCAAAACACCGAGGTATATTGAGCTAACCGGATACGATGATGCAACTAAAGGACAGCTTATGACTACTTATTACTATGCCACCCCCGAAAAGTCAACACCTTTACGGGACGACACAATAATCAGAACAAAACATCGTGTCTCAACACAGGGGGAGAAATATTTGTGTTTTTAGTCCACCGGCGGATTGGCAAAATAAAGCTTAAGCTGGGGAATACATGATTTGAAGCTCCGCCGTCAGTTCTCAATACTATCCCCTTCCCCCCCTCCCCCCCGAAATGAAAAAACATATTATTCCTGCCTGACCTTAACCTCGTTCCCCTCCTCCACCCCCTCCATGGCGTTTTCCGGCTTGCACACCATGAGCTGCCCTCCCTTGTCCTTTTTGCTCGCTGCAGCCTTCAGCACAACACCGTACTCCTTCAGAGCCACCACCACAGCGTTGTAAGTAGCCCCAAACTCCAATCGACCCCACGGCGAAGCATCCCCCTCTTTCGAGCCTTGGGAGTTCGAGGAGGCAAAAGCTTCGGACAGGAATGAGCGGAGGTACAGGCCCGGAGAAGCCAAGACGGTAGTTCTGTTGAGGGTAACCACCACACGGCCAGTGTCCACGTCCACGCGCTGGACGACGCACCTTGCGCACGGGGAAGGGCAGGAAGAGAACAATGAGATGCACAATGCGTACTAAACTGCTCAGGACAATCAGAACGATGTGATTAGGCATTCACCGCTGAGACGCATCTGTACACTCGGGTGATCAGGGAGGAAAATAACAGGGAGGGAACAATCCAATGGATGCATACTGCTGAGGTCAAGAAGAAGAAGAATGACAGGAAGAAGAGAAAAACGAGATAGATGCGAACTACTCAGGTCGCCGAGAGACCAACCGGATGCACGTACACCAGTCAGGTCGAGACGTAAGGAGTCGGGGCTTCGGGGTCGCGACAAGTGTGAACAGCATAAAATTAGCAACACCAGAACTGCAGCTGGCCGAAGTCGGGCATGGACATATTGCGTGGCATGGTATATTTAGTTGAACAAGCACGTGACGCAAAGGCCCGGAACGAGTATCTCTGGGACGGCCGTGGTCACAGTTTGCTGCGACTGCAATTGGGCTCGGCCATGCCGAAAAAATCAAACCCATTGGGATAGCGGCACCTCTGCGGCTTGGACCATTGAAATGGTTCTTCATCAACCCACGAACCAACCATACACGCTCTTCATATCACGAAGACGGCAACATTCTTGATTGCACGCAGTGGCATGGCATGGTATGTGACACTCAAAAACAGTGAGGGAATAAAAAAGCCACAAATATGGCAACGGCCGTATTGGTCAGCCCGGGCTTCAGGTGAGGGGGGTGCGTCTGAATCGCGACATAAGGAGCTGTACGACACGCGCGTGGCATGGCGACAAGCATCGCTTCTCTCTCCCTAGAGGGTTGGTACGATTGTGATCGTCATGAAAATTGATGGGGATAACGTTCACATGGAAAGGAACAACAGTTTCAGTAAATCAAGACACAACACGACAAAATTACCAAACCCACCTTACACTGCCCCCGTATACGAACGAACATGGTGCGAAGGTCTTCCTCCACCCACCGCTTGCACTTGATCGACTCAAGAAAAAGACAAACCACTAACAGCACCTCCATTACGCACTACGCCCTTCGCAGTAAGCCAGAGAAAAAAGCGTCATGATAATAACTACAATATGAGAACAAAGAATAACCTAACCCACCTCACGCTGTCACCCTCAGTAAACATGCCGCGAGGGTCCTCGACCGTCCTATCCGCCACCATAGACCGCGGGCACAAAGCCGAGAACCTCCCCAAAAACTTGATGAAAACGCCGAAAGACTCCACCCGAGACACGAAGCCAGCCACCAAGTCCCCGGGGGACAACTCCGACGCCTCCCGGGGCAAAAAAGCCTCCTTGCTTTCTTCATCCCCGCCAGAAGCAGCTTTTGCAGCAGCTGCTGACAGCAGCAGAGGCTTGAGAGAAACGATTGGTACACCCGACTTGTCTACCTCTAGCACGAGCAGTTTGTCGATGCTGGATCCGGGGGGTAGTTTCGAGGCTAGGGTTTCGTCGCAGACGGAGGCGTGATCACCGAGGTGAGAAATCGGCAAGACGCCCCTTACTGAAGATGATGACGACGAAGACTTCGACGAGCTCTTCTTGTCCTTCCTTTTCTTTTTGGAGGAAGGTGGAGAGGAGATGAGCTCGACGGCCACGAAACCGTCCGCTCTGGGCGAAGCCGACACGACTGTTCCAGAAACGATGTCCCCAGGGGAAAAGGGGCATGCCGCCTTGGCATCGTCTCTGTTCTTGGCGGCATCATCCTATGAATATGGCACATATGAAACATGTTGACGAAGGGAGTCGAGTCAAGCCGAATAAAGTCCAAGACGAGTCAAGGTTCAGATCAGCTCAATATAGAGTAGAGTCAAGGTCAAGTGTTTATATCTTATTATGTCCAGGCTCATCTTTTGTGATTCAATGGAGTCACGACAAGAACAAAGTCCAGAGGGGCATATTTTATCGGAGAGAAGCAGTGACAGTCAGACATACCTTGAGCATACGTGCACATAGACAATAGATATGGTATTTCAGTAGAATACTGTTATACCTCAACAACTATTAATAGCAGGTATATCATACCATACGTAGCACCGCGCAACAGAAGGGACTATCTAGTGCGGAGCGGCCCCGTGGTCAGAGCGGCTAGGAAACACAACACATCACACCTACCTGGTACACAGGTATTCTTGTTGCCAAAAGATCACCAGGCACCAGGCAAAGGATAATAATTCGGGTCAGGCTGGTCTTGTGCAGAGCGTCCCCGCGGTCACGCCCTGAGCACTTGCAAGCGCACAGTAACACACCTACACCTACTTGACACGATACCCTCCGTGACGTTTGTCGAGGTTCACACACTATTGCACATACGAGGTAAACCTACAGCAGCTAGAAAGTAACAAGCAAGTTTGGAAAATAAAAAAATGCACAACACTCACCCTCAGTCGAGACGGAAACAAAAACTGCTGGGATAATAGTCGTAGTAGACTCCACATTGGATGTGCATATGTGAGTGGGATGTACCCGGCTTTCAATCCCACCGAGTCGTTGGGGCTAAAATCTCATCTCGGAAGGTCAGAGGCAGAGTGCTGCAAGCGGAATCCCTTTCCCGAAGGATAGGGAATCCAAAAGCGCTTAATTTTCGCCGCATTCTATACCCAGGGGGTCATACCCGGAGGTCCCCTCGGGCTGTTGATGCGCGAATTAAAGATCAATTTACAGAGCAAACCACTCCTGTGTTCAGCTGGAAAAACGGCCCAACTCCGTTTCACATTCCGAAAAATCACAGCGGTAAGGTCAACCGGTGTGTACGATGCTTGTGTCTCTCGGATAGGTGAGTGCAGTTGGCAAGGATCGTGCTCAAAAAAATTCCGCAGAGAGCGCAGCCGAAGGGAATTGCGCGTCTTCAACCTTGCCTCGAGCTGGACACCATCAGGGTCGAACATGCTATCAACATTTTACGGGGGCCGTAGACATCAGAACTCACGATGGGTGAAACAACAACAAATTTCGCACGTGTCCCGTTATGGTTACATACAATGGTTGAATTTTAATTTGACTTTTACTTTGAATAACACGACCACTACTGTGGGATACAATGTTGGCATAGGGGTATCGATGACCTCAAGTGCTCAAAGGCCGTCCACCGTCCAGCACACAACACACCCACCCCTGCCATCAAGAACAAGGTGACACATCATAGTTCCTTTCGAGCCGCCATGGACCACTCTGTGCGCACAAACATGAGCACCGCGCGCATAAAAAAAAACATACACAAGCTCTCTGCGTAACGATATTTCGGCACAAAAGAAGCAACTGTTATACAAAGACAGAGCCAGAACAAACTCAATACTGAGTATTGATACGTACGATCGTTTCTGTTATAAACTCCCTCCTACGAAACAAAAGCAGAGAGGAAAAACACAAAATACCCGATGAACTCCTGCAAGTCGACGCTTACCTCTTGAGCAGTTTCGTCGCCCATCTGCTCCGTCTTTCCCGCAACATCCAGGGCGAGAGACAGCTTAGGAGGGTAGGCGCTAGTGTCGCAAGACCGGATCACGCATCCCACCACCTGTCACGCCATCACAGAGACCACAGAAAAAAAAACACACGCACTCCTAAGCAGAAACACGAAACACCGTCTTGGCCATGACAAGACGGCAGCAACGTAACCAAAGCACGAAGGAAACAACCCGTCAGAATCTAAAAGCACGAACCTGGTATGTAAGTTTCACCCTATGGGGACCGCGAGACAGCGACCGCATAGAGGAGCAAAACATCACGTAGCGGCCGTGCCGTCGGACTCCTTGCATCCAACCATTGTATTTCGGACACTATTAATAGTGTGTATGTATCATTCCCCAAACATGCACTAGCACAATGCTTACTGTCATCGCCAGGTTTGATTGTCTACTTCCCCCTCCTACACTGAACTCCCACGAGGGTCAAGGCAGTTTGAGATCTCTTAGTACGTACCGTACACAATATGTATATAATATTGTTTTATTATCATTATTACGATTATTGTGTATATCAATGTCCCCCATCAAAACTTGGTGTCGATCAGGTAAAGTAACAGTACTATTAATAGTGGGGAAAAACGGTGCGCAGAGATTTGAGGTCCTTAACAAACCATTAGCCCTAATCGCGGGGCCCCTTGATACGAGGCTGGTCCCTCAAACACGGCTACCCCCCGCCGCGTCACGAACACTGTCAACTAAAAGCCGGCGAGAAACATGACCGAAGACGACGGGGCCAATCAAACCCACCGTAAAGAAGAAAACAACAAGAAGAAGAAAACAAAAAAAACAATACCTGGTAGGTTTCAAGCCATCACGGAAATACCGACAAATTTCGGAGGCATGGGCGAAACACACCGAAACGGTCATACTGTAGGTATTCCGCTGTACAGCACACCACACACGGCGGGCCTCCAAAATAATGCCTCCCAACAACGTACTATTCTGTTCCTTACATTTTGGAACATAGTGAGAAAACATGACGATTTAAACCTAAAAAACCCAATATCACAAGTCAACGTAGGCTGTGCACATGTGAGTGAAATGTACCCGGCTTTCAATCCCACCGACTTGTTGGGGTTGAAATCTTATCTCGGAAGGTCAGAGGCCGAGCGCTACAAGCGGACTCCTTTTCCCGAAGGACACGGAGTTCCAAAAGCGCTTAATTTTCGCCGCATTCTATACCCAGGGGGTCATACCCGGAGGTCCCCTCGGGCTGTTGATGGGCGAAATAATAACATTTTTCAAGGTAAATCACTACCGGTAGTCCATTTTTCAGTTGCTGATAAAATAAATCCTTCGGTACAGCAGTTTCTTCGAAAATGACGCTTACAGTCACGCCAACAAAAAACTTATCGAAGAAAGCTGCCTGAAACTAGTCCGATTTCTGTTTTCCGTAGGTACAGCAGTGCAGTCCGGAAAAGGTCAAGGAGCACCGTCAGCGACGAATTTGTTTCCCCAAAGAAGGGCAAAGAATGCCTACCAGTATATCGTCGGGTGACGGTGACGATCGTATCGTACCTGACCGGCAGAGAAGGCCTCGGAAGGGTCGTGAATGCCGTGCCTGGCCAGGGCTTTGGCGGGTAGCAGCCCAAAGACATTGGCGTAGAAGGAAATGTGCAGCCCAAACGGAGCCACCTTCGTGACAAACCCCGTGCAAGCCATGCCTTCCTTCGCCTGCAAACCCCGAAACAGCGGTGTTTTGGGACATGTAAACGAATACGATACGGGACACCACTTGACCCTTTTAGGCCAGCAGTCTCTACACATCAGTTTCGGGGGGAAAATACTTGGAGTTAGAGTTGCTTCTCTCGAAAACGGGACTGCAGTCGAACAGTCCTGAAAGGGTTATTAACCCCTCACTCCCATTCCTATGTGAGGCTACAGCAATGTGACCTCATCGAATTTCAGCATGAAAACGCCCAAATTTTTAGTGTTCTTATCAAATTTCAGCGTAAAAACGGACTTTTTTTGTTTGTTTGTCCGAAACTCGAGCCTGATTTGTTTTACTCCCCATATTAGTACCCTGGTGAGTATTTCGCGCAGTGTACTGCAGTAATCGACGAGCACCTAGTAACGGCAGACCGATGGTTTACAGGAAACCAACAGTGGCTAGAAGCGACATAGTATATGCAGCTATTCAATAGTGTGGAATGCACCAATTCTCAACTGAAAAACCTAGCCTGGGCCACTCCTGTTCTTTACTCTGTATTGCCTTCTCCCTGTTCGCTCCACAGGCTGTGGAGTTGACTACTATTAATAATATATAGGCCATCTTGCCACAAGTATGTAAGCCACCCGACACTTGTTTGGACGGTTTGCCAACACCTAGTTTGCTACATATCCACCTTATACGGTACAGGGTTCAGACCTTCAATTACTACTCTATGTGTGTACGGTATTGGTATTAATGTTGCTACTTACCAGAAGCGAAGATGGTGTGTGAACATAAGAGATACATAACCATAGTATGAAAAGTGCCAACATGGATTCTGATTACTCCCGAATACCAGTATGTATCACGATCACGATCACAATGCATTAATTACACCAGAAAAGTTTCCCGCAGTACTCTGTAGTGTAGGACTAAAAGTGCTTCATTGTCATCACGACAATCGAATACACGTGAGGTCAGTATATACAACAACCTGCCCCTTGTACTGTACGGCTGTTAAGACAGCAGTATCGTCTGGAGGACAGAACATTCAAATTCAAAGTACTTTGGCCACGAAACGGGACTGCAATCCGAACAGCACGAAAAGGCTCGACAACAAGTCCTGAATACTATCAATAGTTAATGCTAAAGACACGACTCCACTCAAGAACACCAAGTTATTCCTGCGCAAACCGTGGTTGCTCTCTAAATCCAAGTACCCTCCGTGAGTGTGGGTGCAGCAGTTTCTGAACGGAGTCGAGGGTTCAGTCAGTATCTCTGATGGCATACACTATGAATAGAAGTATGTCGTCTCACCTCTTGGTATGACGTGATCGGTGCGCGCTTGTCTTTCACCATGGACTTCTTCAGCGTTAGAGTTGCCTTGCTCGACCCAGCGTCCACGGTCAACACCCTGCCCTTCACACGAGCGCCCACCTATTCTTAGAGGAGAGTGCAACAGGGTGGCGGTAACGCTTAGAAAACAATGCGGAACTCCGTCAGGGCGTTTTTCCGCAAGGGATGGATCAACGGTCAACAGAGTATGGCCACAGCAAAGTCCAAGGGCGCCGCGGCGAAAACGTGAAACAAAAGTCGAACTCCGTTAGGCGTTCTCCCATGTATAGTCAGCAGAGGACGAGAATGGCGTGCTGCCACAAGGAGGGCATAAGGAGGGACGATATGGTTTTATCCTCAAGGAAGCCTGAAGAGAGCCAACGGTACTGACCAAGGAAAGATATGGAGGAGGCCGTCCCTCGAGGGGAATTTCGAGCACTCAAGCGCACCAATACACAATCCATCTGCCAAAAGCTCAACTGACGCGTTACATCTTCGGCCAATCAATTTACGAGCAAGACGGCACGATACGTTTTCCAGTAACTAACAAACACAACCCTTCCTTACTCGGTTGGTCTTCTACTGCAGTAATATAAACTTCAATGTCTGACAGACCCTGAGTCCTTCTTGCAGAGCGCGTGATAATGCCTTACATCGTCGTGACACTCGGGGGCACTTTTACAAAAATCAACAATCAATAGGCTTGCTTCCATATTTCAAGCATGTTTTTCATTTGTAACGCTACTTAACGTAGACATTTATTTGCCCGTTCATAAAGTTTTTTCTGGAACTACATTATTTACGGCCAGCTATTATAGGTGTTTTTTTAGGCTGATTGCTGCATGTGTGTTTTAACGCTGACCTTGAAAGGAAAAAAAACAAATAAGGTGATACGTAGCCTTTCGATTTGGGGCCCGAAATAATGAAGGCTTTGGTAAATAGTACGTATAGATTACACGCGTGTGGATATCCCAGCGATCTTGGTGGTAAGTGTAGTCCTCCCGACGGTCGAGCGTAGCAAATATATTTTGCATAATAGATATCTTTACGTTTTGACCAGTGACATCAAACGTGGTATGATTATTTCATTCCCGAACTGCGTTTAACAACCACGATATATGAGTGCTGTGACTGTGATAATAAAACATAAAATTTGGTCTGATTGCGCTGTGCGAACGCAAAAAGAGGTTGCCTAGACGTGCCCTCCATCCCTGGTACCTGGTAGATTTTCCTCTTATACATGGGGCGGATTTACTATTGTAGAACAACACGAAAACCAGAGTGTTGTGTTTCGGCAATGAACCAATTTCAAACGGTAATAGATACTCGAATGTCTCGTACGAGAAACATACGCATGCACGCATGATTCATGTGGATATCTTAGCGATCTTGGTGGTAAGTGTCGTCATCCCGAAAGGTCGAGAGTAGCAAATACATGTTGCATCATAGATTTCCTGTTCACACGCACCGACAGAAGACGATCACGTAGTGGTCTGCTATTACTCGTACGAAACTTCGAGAGGAAAAAGGTATATATACCTATATACCTGGCCCATCGCCCGCCCAAACAGTCAACCAATCGAACCAACTAGTACAAGGGACCCTAGTAAGTAGGACCAGATACTGTTTGTAAACATAGATAAATATGCAGGTTTTTGTGTGTATCGTAGGTCCTGTTTAATATAGTATGCGCCCCGTTCTAATAACGCACTTTTATTTTACATTTACGTAAACATACGTACAGTACTGTGAAAAACATCAAGTGTCGGCATCTCAGCGATCTTGGTGGTAAGTGTCGTCACCCCGACGGTCGAGAGTAGCAAATACGTTTCTTGCATCATTGACACCGTCACTTCATCTCAGTTTATTTTCACCACTCTTATCTTCCACACACAATATCAAACGCCTTGGGCAAGGTTGCGTTCTTGGTCATCACTGTTACTTTCCAGCTGAACTCGTAGGAGGTTTCACGCTCGGCGCTCTTCTAGACAATCCGTGGTCAAGGGTATCGTCCCTGCCCAACCCGCCGTATGCGCCTGCAAAGGATTTCAGTTCGGCATTCCCACTGCTCGTCGATATTTATCGCAGCTTGCGAACTCACGCTCTCGCGTTTCCGCTCGTCAGTTTTTAATCAAGAAAAAGTCCCAACGAACTATGCACTCGGAGAGACTCGAACCCACGAGATTGATGTTAGTCGGCGCGCGGACCACCTACCAGGCCTCCGGGGACGCCGCTAACGAGGGACGAGACGCTAGCTATATATTGACGAACACGAGACACCAGATATGAGTCCAACAACAAAAACACCAGCTGCATTTCACAAAACACTGAAGCGTACGTTCCGGTCGTAGACCGCAACGTTTTCGAGTTGGCTCTTCGGCATCAGACCGTCCTCAAAAGCTCAACCAGCACGTCAAATTCTACCCCTACAGTCTAGAAACCAAGGCGAAAGGCGGATGCCTCGAATTCCTGGGCAAATTTTACGCCGAATCAACCAATGAGACCTAAGTTCAACACCCTCCCCCACCAATTAAATAACACAAGCATACATCCAACCATTGCACGTGTATCCTACCTTGAATAGAACCTTGGGATTCTTGACGGCAACGTCTCCAAGGTGGTTCTTCGGCACCAGAGCCCGGACCCCTTCCCCCAGCTTGACGAGCAGCCCGAACGCCTCCACCGCCGCTATCTCCCCTGACACAGACTCTCCCACCGCCAGGTCTTGGTACCGGAGAACGGCAGCCGACAGCACGGAAGGCCGAAGCGACGCGGCCGCCCAGCCTTCGACCAATGAGGATCCGGTTACGCGGCACCGGACCTGTGTCGCAGAGTTGATAAACATATTGTGTAAAATGAGGGCGGGGATGGGGTCACCGCCAAGATAAAAGAGGCATCAACCTACACAACATGCCACAACGTTTGCATACACGCCAACGAAATAACCAAAAAACAAGGCGTTATTTAGTCCTGGAACAGCAGCTTTTGACACAAGAAAAGCACAACCAACCACCATATAAAAAAACCCTGCCATTTTGGACAGGTCTGGAGCTGCTACTTCTTCACAAGAAAACCACCAGGGAGAGAAACGGCAGAGGTCACAGGCACCTTCTGGCCAGCCTTGTAGGACTTGTCGACGTGCTCCACCCTCTCGTCTGAGATGCGAGAGATGTGAACATACGCACCGACGCTGCCCCCCACCCCTACGTTCCCTTCCTCAGCGTCTCCCTCTCCCTCCGGAGCTTCGGCGGTTGCCGCCGCTGCTGCGGCCGCTCTGCGTTCTCGTCTTGCCTGCCCCTTGTCTTTCTTTTTCACGGGGGCATTGCCAGTTGCCCCTGCTCCACCGTCTCCCTCTTTAGAAGGTACCTGGTGCAAACAAAAACGATCAACAGCGGAGTGAGTGCCAAGATGCCGCTGGATGTACTTGCTTCGTATATGGCAAACCTGGTACCAAAGTATATTTTATGCACGTACCAGGTATAGTACACAATTTCACGCAATGGTGGGCGATAGATACTGCTGAATAATTTTGAGACGTTACACACTCAAGCATTTGAGGGCTAGGACAACAGCCTTCGGTGATGGCTTTGGGAGCAAATGCACGGCAGCCGAATCAATAGATCGATCGGCTTACGAATCTGGCACACTGTAGGCCATGACACGATACCGGTCACGGCTTCGACAAAGGAATACAAAATGATCATAACAGTATAACAGTTTGTACCCTTGGATGATTCGTTTCAATCAATCTGCATCTTGCACACACAGTAAGCACAACACAGCTGCGAGGGGTGGAGACAACAGTGGTGTAACAGGCAGATCGAACAGACATCGCGACAAAAAAAATGCCTGAAAAAGAAAACGCGTACAGGCACGCATGTACAGTACTCTACAGTAGTTTCTGGGAGAACCTACTGTAGTAGCGAAGGACATACTACACAAGACAGAAACAGAGGCTTACTCTTAAAAGCAAGCCCAACGTGGGGTCGACTCGGACCACCTCTCCCTCCAGCAACGCCCCCGTGGGAGGTAATCCGGACGGTGCTCGCATCTCCAGCAGGTGGGGCCTGAGGGTCAGCCGGATAGCCTGCGTGGCCGCGCGTAAAATACGAGACAAGACGTTCGACAATCGAAATAAGTCAGGCAGGCGCGCACAAGAGGGGACGGGGGTTGATGATGATAACAAGAATACATTCCCACGCGAAGCGATTCGGCTAGAAAAATGAGTGTTTGAGCACTGTGAATAAATCCAACAGGGTACAGGATGAAGATGGACATGAAGATGAAGCTGGCGTGCGACGGTGTGTGCGAGAGGGACTATCAAGAAATCAAGCCTATCAAGGGAGAAGTATGTTAACTTTCGCTCCGGTGCACGTTAGTACCAGGCATGCAACAGATGACGGGGCAAACCCCGCGCTAGCCGGCCGAGCTTTGTGAAATACAAGAAATTCGGTCTGAACTACTACCATATATACCCGACGGGTAGGCCATTTGATCAAGTAGGCTCCTCAATCGTCTGTGATGTGGTTATTGTGATGAGACAGACCAGTTGCTAACACCACAAGGCCTAGCTTCCGGCACTGCATTTCATGTGCCGGCTCTGGGCGCCGATCATCACAAGGAGGCAGGGAGGGAGGGAGCCTGTCGCTGCCGTCTGTCTGTGGCCATAAAGCTGAAAGACAAGCCGAAAGCTCGGATCAAAAATGGCTTTTGACATTACAAGGTATCATATATACTTCGTATACACACGACATTGAATACTTTCTCAAATAAACGGACACCGACTATAGGCGTTCCATTGGCTGTAGGCATTTCTGGCTGTATAGGGCTACCGCACTCGTCACACGAGCTGTGCAGTTTGTGGCTTCCGGGCGAGCAAGAGGTCACGTGCGGCGGACTGATACCGACGGAAGTAGTACTCGTACTACCGACGGCAAGCGTTTCTTGCACAATGGAGCGACAGAAACGGTAAGTTTAGCGTTACGCAAGCGAGCGGAAATTGAAACAAGACAAACGTGTCAAGTGGATCCGCTGAGCTTAGCCCTGCGTATATGTACCCGACCTCCGAAGGGCAAAAAAGAAGAAGAGATATGTTTTGAATGGTAGATCCGCCTGGACGTGCGTGCACATCGCTTGGTGATCACATTTGTGCACCAATAAGGGCATTCTTTGGTTCAGAGAGGGATGTATACCAAGCAATATGGGTGGGCTCGAGCGTTCCTTACTTTGTTCACGTAATCCACCATCAGAACTCTCGCACGAACGGGTTCCGGACCAGGCCTGAACAGCGATCGCCACCCACCCTCCTCCTCTTTGCTGTCGCCAGAAACGACGGGCATGTTGTTGTGGTCAATGCATCCCGCGAAGTAGCCGAGGAAGCTCACCTGTCGAAAACAATCGACATCCGGCAACTCAGTGACACTTGATCGCTTCGGCGACGCAATCGGCGCAGCCAGCAAATGCTTTTCACACCCGCATCACACTTAGAGCTCTTGACTACGGACTAGGCACAGCCCAGTCGACGGCGCTAACATAGCGAAAGCGTCTCTTTTTCTTCAACCGCGCAACACAATTCGAGCTCCGTCTTTCCGGCGACCACTAATACTATGGGACTAAAATGCTCGGGACGTGGGTTCAATTGACAGCGGAATATTTGGCAGTCAATCAGGGACAATTTTCTCGTGCCTGGCCCATGTCCAATCTCTGAACACTATCATGTAAACATTTTCACAACGGAAGACAAACAAAAACAAAAAAAAACGGGGGCCAATTTTGAAGCTGGCCAGTGCCCAAAATCTCTCAAAAATAGCTTGGGGGCTACTTCTTCGCCACCTTCCGCCATCCAACACCGCCGTTGATTGAAAATGTCCACCACCGGCAGTTCCTACCGAAAGCAATGGTATAACTGGCAGTAGCAGTGTTTTCCTGTCTTGTACAACGGCTGGGGGGAATGTTCGAATGTTCGAGCTCGCCTTTGAAGGCGGGTAAGTACTATTAAAAGAGTATATATAAGCCAACTCCAGTGGCCCTAAATCCTACCCTTCTAAATATCCGCAGAATGGTACGGCTGCAGGGAAAGTCTGCAAGCTGCGCCTCGGCGAACTGGCGACAGAGACACCAATGTATGCCTATCCCTCGACCCTTATCGTGATATCAGCGGCAGCGGGCGGCGGTAGTGACTGTACACGTGTGTTGATAATAAGTCAGTGACTGACCAGCATGCCGTTGGAAACGACGGTATCGACCATGGTGTCCACGAGCATGCCCGGCTTCAAAGAGCGAAGGTCGAAAGCACTCCCGGTGGCAACGGCAGAGGCAACGAGTGAAGCCTCCGCGGAGAGCGTCACCGTGCGGGCAGCCGCCTTGACCGTCTGTTAGACAGTGACAAACAGACAGCGACAAAACAACACGACAATTATACGAACGGATGCAGAGAAGAAGCAAGGGGGCAGGGGGGCGGTTGACGGCACCGTTAGCGTTGACAGTAAGTAGTGTCGGATATACGGTAGCATCGGAAGTTTTGGTATTATTGAAGGCGGTATCGAATAGACGGAGACGAGAAGGGGGCGGTTGATGCATCACGTAAAAAGCCCTTGGGAAGTCGACAAAAACGTTGGATATGGTATTGAGCACAATCAAGCTTGACTGCGATACCGTGGCGAGGACGTACTTGGCCTCCATGCCCAGGAATCCCCCCGCTTTTTTTAAGCTGACGTTGGACAAAAGCTAGCCTTCAGTTCAAATACCTAATTAATTAGGTATCAATCACTGCAATCGTAGCGGCAATGCCTTTGTTTCTTCGTCGGTATCGCATTCGATAATCGTTCGATACCCCACACCACAAGCCGTCGTCCCGTACCCTATTACGGGGCACATACCATAGGAAATACGACCTACTGTACACACAAAAACCTATACATTTAGCTAGTTTTACCAACAATATTTGGTCCTATTTACTGTTATACAGTATGCCCCCGTAATGACAGTACTACCGCTGTTTCTTCAGGTCACTTTTAGTGACAACACCTACTCTTAATATTATAAGTAGTCTGACCTGAAGGGGTTCGGGCTCCCTCTTGTTTCCCGCGGAAATGGCAGCCCTTCGTTTAGTGACCCCCGTTAACAGGTGTAACTGGCGCCAATGCATATCCATACCCATACCCGTACCCATACCCGCTACTACGCAGCTACAAGTAATGCAGGCACGGTGGCAATGCACTGAGTTCCCTTGAATTGGCTAAATACTTACGTACGCCCACCGCACGTGCAACACAGCTCAACTCCATTGTTTCGGCCTGCTCGTAAATCATGGACTACTTACGAACACGTGGGGGGGGGGGGGGGGGGTAGCCGATGCCTGGCCTTTGT
>JBBMHQ010133743.1:0-19648 GCA_037834295.1 Postelsia palmaeformis
TAAAGTCTCTCCACGTGGGATTTGAACCTGGGTACCAATACCAATGGTCTTTGAAGCTGACCACTGGTCTACCGGGGTAACTGCGGGCACGAAATCCCCTTCTATCAATAGTATTAATAGTACACAGGAGAACATCAAACATCACCTTGAGCAAGTTGTAGATCTCACTGGACTCTGTACTCTGCACTGTTATTCAGAATGATGTATTTATGTGCGTACCTGGTATACTCTTATTGAATTGATCCAAACGATAAAACGATAAGGAATCAACAACTATTAATAGTCGGCCGTGGAGGACAGCAGTGCTATTCCCAGTATAACGTCAAAAACACAATTTCGAAAGGGGATTATGAAGACACCAATAATATTAATAGTCGCAGCGTCAACATTGTCCGCACCACTGCTTTTGTGTACCATTCAGACAGATCATCAATAAAAATAAATTAGGCCCTCCCCCTCTCTTTGTCACACAAGGGGCGTATGCTCCTGTAGCTCAAACATTGTTTTTTTTTATGCACCCAGTGTCCCAACCACTTGACGGGGCATTCCGCGGATCTGGTCAACGACCGGCCCTGCCGAAGATCCAGCCCGCAACCGACACTGCGGTATAAATGGTCCCGAACCACGCTTGCGTGCCGTACCATGGGAGTTGCGCGTAGGTCCTGTCCCGTCGCTCCATGGTGCACCCGAGCTGGTATCGTCAAGCCTAGCTCAAGGCAATATGATCGCCTCGCACCCCTATATATTACCGTACCATACTCGTACGACAGTACTGCGTGAATACGATACTACTGTACGTATAAACTGCCGTCAATACGCCATGGGCTATGGACAAGACGGACTATGACGATTCAATACTCAATAGCTCCATGGCAGCGTGGTGTGAGTCGTTACGGCTCTCCACGGTGTTGGGCTGACGGGTGATGGTCAGGACGCGCTCCCACGTGCGACCGTGCATGTTGAGGCACCTCGGCGAGTTCTCGACTAGTTCCGTGATGGGGATGAACACCTGCCAAAACATTCGCCAACACAGTCACGCACGGGTGATGTTAAGAGTTCAGTTCCACAACAGTGTACTGGGGTCGTCTAAACGCAATGCCCAAACGTGTTCGTCACTTGCCGAAATCGCCAAAAAATGAGAACGGTGATTTCAACGCCAATTGGCGGTAGAAGTCAGCTCAAGGCCCAACAAACAAAAACCAATGATATCAAAATTTTCTCATGGTATACGTACCGTTTTGTGTCGAACAGTTCAAAAATTCAAAGTTTTACAGGATACAAACGGCCTTGACCTATATCAAGTTCCGGTAAGAAACAGAAGCGACCATACAATAGTTTCTTGGTTGATGCCCATTCCCTTCACTTGTATCTGACCGAACGCAAACACACGGGAACACTTCATCTCTACAGTAAGATCGTTCTTCACACCAGGCAATTTCATCCCCAGTTTCAACCCCACCCTACCCCATCCGATACCCTCACATCTCACGGCACTCCTTCCGACCCCACCCACTTTATCCCATGCCACACCCCAGGCCACACGGCGTACAGCCAAGAAACAACTACTTTTCGGAGTCCTGGGTGCTCACCGTCCTGTTATTGACCACTCCCGCGCTGAACGCGGTGTAGCCTGCCATGGCTCCATGCACCGCATTCTGCGCCAGTTGCATGCAGTAAATCTGGTCGAAAGCTGTCGCCGCTACGGACCTATAGTGGCAGTAGGCAGCAGCAGTAGCAGGCAGCAGTGGGTGCAGTAGGCACATCAGCAGGCAAAGTATGTCTCTACCTTGGGTACAAAAAATACAACCGTTCATGCAATACCAGGCGTATCAGTAGGTGGCTATGGGCTATGGGCACAACAACGAGTGATAAAACACGGAGCGGACGTAATAGAGGGACGCGCGGAACACAAGAGCACACTCTGGAGCAGCAGGTGCCCGCATATAGACTCAACAACCAATGACTCAACGAAACAAACAAAAAGCACACACCTTGTAGCGGGCCAAACAAGCAGCGTTTTAACGTCAAGGATGGGCGGGCAGGGTCGGGTCGGGTCAGGCCGGGTGAAGGGGGCGTCGAGAAACGTAAAACGGTCAAATGCGCCAGCTAAGCTCATACTTTGTCCCCGTCCCATCAATCAGGGGTATTGCATTTGCCCCGGCTCTCTGGTATGAACGAACAGTCGTAGCTGTTATATAGACCCGAGGTGATAAAGCGGGCATTCCCCCCCCCTCCCCACTACCGTGCGCGACTGGAAAGAGCTAGAATGACACAACGAAACAGCATTATCAGTTGACCAGCAAGGACTATCAATGCGAGAGCGGACCCATCCCAAGGAGTATCAACACGAGGTCAAGCTACGACTCATAAAATTGTTGTACTTGACATCGGCATTGCTAGATTAAGCAGGCAGCTTGAGGTCTTGCCCCCTGGTCTTTGTGTTTTCTCTGCCAACGCCCCGCGAGGCAGCTCGCGACCCAGGCCCGAGGGTAATAGTTATCAGGCTTCCGGTTGTCAACCTATCGTTTGATTGTACTCGCAAGTATTGGGGTGCTCTAGTTACGCCCACGGTAGTATCGTGCCTAGCTGCTGTTCATATGCCCATCGTCTTATCATTTACAACTGCTGCTACGTATGTCCACCGTACTATCATGTATAACTGCTGCTGTATTCACCATATCATGTATAACTCCTGCTTCGCCCACGGCATCACGTTATGGTGATATAATCACCTGATCATGTAGGAAGGGTCGATATACTTCACGTTGCAAACCGTGTCAATCTTTGCGTAGGCGTCCTCGATGGCCGACTTCATGAAGCTGCCGATCGCCGGCAGCCGCTTGTTCCTACAATGGAGGCAGCAGCAAAAAAAATCGACAGGTGAGCCAGCTTCGAGAACACTAATTGAACCAGCTAATAGTTGAGACATGCCTACGACAGCAATATCGATAGTTGATACGACAGCAGTAGTGGTATCACTAGTAGTATTTCTCTAGACAGCAGTGCCATGAAGGGGGGGGTGTCTTGGTAGTTAAGAGGTCTGCACACAAGAACCGCGCTTACCTTCATGTTTGAAATAAGTGTTCAAATTTCTATACGAAGTATATTTTTTCAAAACGACAGGTGTGAGATCGAGGATTCGGTCGAAACTCATATTTGCAAGCTGGGTCTGATCCTTCGATCCCGCCCACTACGGGTTGTATATGGCCTCATGTATGGCATGCAGGGTATACCGTCCGTACATGAGGAAGACAGAATCCGAAGCTGAAGAATCCAAGGAGTGGGTGTCTATATTTGGAAACTAAAAATAGATATTCGTACAGGTATCCGTGGATATATCGTTTGCGATTTTCGCACCGATGTGACACCAACCAATAAAAGCAAGTAAACCGATCTACGAAACAACAAACAAAAATGAAGGCACTGCCGTGGTGGTATGGGTACACACGAGTACAAGCACACAAGTACATACCGGTACATTTTGCGCGAACAGACAAACAAGTACTCCGGAGTATTATTTTGGCGTTTTGGGTCAAAACTTGGTACATACACATACCTTCACGGAAATAAAAAAAGACTCCGCGTTCATCAAGTGACCCTACCAGCAAAACATCCAATCTGCTGGAGCAAGACCACATCATCTTTATCCCAAAGGTCAGTTTCCTTGGAGCTGGGCGGTCGGTATGGTGGGGTGCCGGTACGAAGGAGGGTCACTTATCAGTCAAAAACGAGGGGAATATTTTGGACCGCATGTCACACTCACAACCAAACTTCTACTATTAATAAATGCACAGAGTAAGCCCATCGATTTCAGGACCCCGCCCCGACTCACACAACGCGCATATGGGTGTGGGTGGTGCCGCGAAGACGAGCAAGTTCAATTTCCATGGCGTGGAGGTTTTCATGGGATCGACTCATTGTGACATTCTCCAAGCCTACGTCTAACTTTAAACTTTCTACTATTAATATTAATAGACGCCAGTCAACACACCATACACATACCTGGTACCTACGTTTAGCCTGGCCTTAAAATCACTTGATTATTAGCACCTGCCTCACGCTCAGCGAGTCTCCCACGATTTTTTGTCGCTTCTACGATCTTTGCTTCCTTCGCGTTCTTTGCTTTCTTTGCGTGCTTGCTTCTCGTGCCACACTTTTTTCCCCGGAACAATACGAAAAAAATCTCGGAAAAAGACGAAAGTCGATTTCGTTTTTTCACCGGTTTGGCAGGCTCTCTTTCGCTTTTTTGCACCGTCTCGTTGAAGAAAAAATGATGTTGCACTTTCACTTTTTTATTGTCCTTCTTGGGTTTCGTATGCGTGTGTGTAGTCGGAGCACAGCGACGCGGGCGAGCTCTGCGCCGTCGCGGGTGACGGCGGGTGCTGGCGGGTAGAGGGGGGGTTGCAAGGAGCGCGGTCGCGGTTTTCGTCGCTAGGCGTCGTGTGTGCCTCGAGACACAACATAAGTATGAATAGGCTCTGTCTGGCCTCCATCCGAAAAATTAGACTGAGTGTGTACGAGTCCGTAAGGGTTGTTCGGGGTTGCAAGCTAACATTCAAGCGGTGTTTATTTTGGCGACCACGCTGAATTATACACAGAGACGGACGCCGTCTGACCACCGACATCGACGAGGAGGCGAACGAGGGTCACGGTGAGCAGCCCGCCCTCACTGTGATTAAGAGGGAGGAAAGCTTTACCCGGACCGAATCGGTGGCGAGGTGGTCGCGAGAGGGGCGAGCGGCGTACGAGGCTAAGAGAGAAGCTCTGCTGTTCATTGTTTTCTCTTATTTTTCTTCGACTGGGTCGAGGTGTTCCAGGGACAGACAATTATTACATGAGAGGGGACGGCTTGTTTCTTCTTTACGGAATTTTCGTTTACATTTTTATTGTGTCTGCGGTGCTGCTGTTTGCTGTGGCGTGCTGTGCATTGTCGTTCGTACATGCATACCAGGATACCAGGTACACATACAGCATACCAAAAAAAGGGAATCAGTACCCTACCTGGGGTATGCACGTACGTGACTACAACAAGCACAATCAGTGTATATATTTATATTCAATCATCGACCTTCTGCCCGCTTCGCGTAGTAATTTAATTCGATCTGATTCGATGTCCCTCTTCCTGAGCGAGCGTAGCGGGCGGCGTAGGCCGACCGCGGAGCGAAGCGCTTTGTAACACCTACTGTAGCTAGCCAAATAAGCTATTTCGGGCACGAGGACCGCGCGATCTCCCTCATATCTATAAATCTACGAGATGAGACACTTCGGCGATTTCTCAACAATACGCTGGATTCTGGAGGCTGGAAAGGACAGAAATTGGGTTGATCGCACACCATTTCGGGCCATGCGGAGGCTCTGGCCAGAACTTTTCACACGGACCACCAAAGAACACAATTACTTCAGAGCAGTCATACATACATCATACTACCTGGTAGATACAAGGACGCTGATCACACTCGTGCCTCCTACTGCTACCATGGTGCCTTAAGGGAGGTCACTATTATAGGGGCCATATTAAATACCTGGTAGGACCTACGGTACACACAACAACCTAAATATTTCGCTAATTTTACCAACAATACTTGGTCCTATTTACTATGGTCCTCCATAAGAGACCGCCTCTCGGCTAAAACACCACGTGTGACCTGATTGCTGTATTGAGCTGAAATTCCATGAAAAGCAGCAAGCATTGTAATAAATCGGGATCTGATGGGTCCCGGCTTTGACGGCATGAAACCATATTTTTGTAACCGGCCCCCCCCTGACTTGAGCGTTGACACAACAGTGATAAGTAGTTTGAGACAACAGAAGTAGATTAATAGTTGAGTAAAAATTATCAACTAACGGTTGAGACATAGTATACCAGATATCATACAGGCAGGCAGGCAGGCAGGCAGGCAGGCCGGCAGGCAGGAGAAGACGCCCGCGGCAGCTGTCGGCATATCGATGTCCATCCATGGAAGTCAGCATTCAGCACCCCACGCTGCAACGTTTTGCTTGGAAGTGTGATGCGTTTTTGACGGCTGTGATTGACCTTAGCACATACCTGCCTGTCGCAGATATTGCGATATTCGACTCGTATCTAACTTCCCCGACCCCAGCCAAGAGGTGACACACCGATCGACCACTTTTATTCACCATCATACAACGTAGCACAACAAAAACATACACACACACACCACCACCACAACCGCTACCACCACCACCACCACCACCACCACCACCACCAAGGCCGCAGCCAAACACGAACAACAACGACACAAACACCACCACCACCTGCTCCAGACTCACCCGCTGGCGTCCTTCGTGGTATTTTCGCCCAAGAGCTCCTCGCCGGCTCCTTCCGCCACCACGACAACAGCGTAGCCCTTCTCTTCCACCTGGGCACGAAGCAAACCAAATGCAACCGTGCTTTGTGTCAAGGTACCGTCGTCCAATACTAGTCTACGAGTACTAGTCTTTGAACGCGAAACACACGACCATTTAGTTGTACTCCAAGTAGAGTCTAGTCTGCGAGCACCACATATGGAGCACATCCTATCTAGCAGCGGCTGAGGATAGTACGGAAACGTGACAAAATATAGCGGGGGATTACGAGCCGGGGCTGCGATGCCTGGTTTTAGCCCAATACTCGAGTAACAAGACCAATAGTAGTACTACAATCACTTGAAGAATGCTTTCACGCCAGTAGATTTTAGCAAGTGGTGTGTGGTGGTGACACTCGGGCGTCTAAGGTACCACGTGCGCTACTCTGTAGATTGATTTTGATCTGCGATCGACCAACCACAATCGCGAGGCAATGGTAAGGACATGATAGCCCGACAGTGGCGAGACACCGAGCGCCGACTTGGTAATCAGGGATGCAATGTTGTCGGGCATCCCAAGTGGCGTCGAGTGAAACCCCCGGGTGCTGTCGTCTGTACTGTAGTGTTACTCGTACGCCATTCCGACGTGCACCGAAATCATCTCGAGAAGGCAGCGCAAGAGGAACAAACTGAAGCAGAGCAGGTGACAGTAACGTAGTACAGCATATAGAGACGTATGTATAGCTTGTTTTGTGGTCTCACCCTCTTCATGAGGTGCGGAATGCAACCAGTAGGCCCCTCGAGCACGATTGGTGACTCCGGCACCAGGCACAGGTCCACGTCTCCAGACGCCATCGTCGCTGGCAACACGTCGAACACAGACAACAGACACCGCAACTGTGGTTGATAAGTCTATAAGTATGCCCACACGACTTCAAATATATCACTATATCACCCGCTGAAACAGAGCTGTAGCAATAGAGCTGTACCAGCAAATAGCAAACATTGAGTTATACTTCAGTGGTACGTGACAGTATAAATTATCGCAACAACAGAGCTGTAGACCAATACGAGCTGTAGCAGTAATGTGGGATATTGAGCTGTAGTGGCGATATCTATTGCAGCAAATGTTGCAGTCACAGCACTGTTGTACTGCTGTAGATGGCGCTTTCTCAAGGCGAGCGGTGCCACGACTGTGTTGAGCGATCGACTGTGTTGAGCGTTAGCGATATCACCACACCAAGATGCAAGGAAGGTGACGTCAACAATCTCCGCTGGACTTGACGACAAGAGTGACGCTGCCTATTCGCTCTGCTGCCAGCTCAACCCTCCTGGTACTGCCCGTTAGCACTGAACTCCCGCTTTGGAGACAAACCACTCTGATAATGAGTAGTTTGTCGCCAAAACTGTTATAAAGAGACTACGGTCCTTGAAGGGTTAAACCTCTTACGCAATTCTTCCACAACAAAAGCAAACTTAATTTTGAAGGCATTTGCTCCCAAACAGCGGGTGTACCTTCAGGGGTTGAACTTCAAAACCAAACAACATGCCCATCTGCGCCCATTTATAGTGTTACAAATAACAACAACGCGGTGCGGGGGGAGGCTGCCTTCAGAGTACGTACGCCTAGACAGACCATTGCCGCTGCATGCTCATCTTTGCATAAGCTCAAGACAGTAAAAAAATACAGCGTGCGTCGTGGTGCACCATCACACGCCCACCCATGGGCTTCATCACTAACTACACGCAAACGACCTACAGCAGTTCCATTCAGGCGGCGCAATCGAAAGGCTCGACTAAATCCAGGGGGCCAATCAGCATCAGCGCGGGAGTCGCCCAAAACCGGACACTCGACTAAACGGGGAGCACTTGATCATATCGGCAGAGGTCGAGTGGCGATCAACTACGGCAGTAAGACATTGATAGTTTACTCCGGTGCCGCGCTTGCTGAGCGAGGCCCTACTATTACGTGGCCCGTGTGCCGCTGTCCTATGCTTGTCTTCCGACTCACCGTACGCGGCGATGTAACCCGCCGACCGCCCCATCAGCTGTCGCGTTGATTCACCGCCCACAAAACAGCACCAAGCAGCAGGCAGCACCCCAAATGCCAAGCACCACAGTAGCCAGCATGCCAAACATGAGGCAGAAAAGCGACACAAGGAGGCAGCACAGCAGAACACGCAGAGCGCCAGGAGAGCGAAATGGGTCGAGCAGCGAATGTCTACCTTGTATGATACCATGGCGTGCAGATCAAGGCGTGCAGATCACAACATGCCTAGCGAAGGGGGGCCACATTACGCTACCATCACCGCCACCACTACCAGCACGACTGGTGCCATGCCATGCCATGCCACCAGCAGCACCCCTGATACGACATAGCCAAGGCATGTCGTACTGTAGGCGGATGTTGTATAGTCCCACTGCTGCTGTGCATGTAGCTCAGAGGAGGTCCCTCACTGCCTCCTTAGCTGGGTCGCTCTATGCTCAACACGACTGAAACTGGATGTTCTTGATTATATTTCGTGTTCAGTATCCGTACACAACTGTAGTAGCCGCCCGCGTTAGTGACGACCTGCATATTCAAACACGCTTAACAGTCCTAAAAGGCTCAACACACTCGAAAAAGCACGGCGGCGATAAACCTAACGTACGTACCTATCTGAACATACCTAAAATCCTTAACTCACTGAAAGTGGATGCAAATAAACCATGCAATCCCATAAGAAAAACACCTTGTGCCGCACAGTGAAACCCACATTGAATTTTGCTGTATCAAGTTGTTATGTCAACATTATTAATAGTATTCCTCGCCCTCGTCGATGGCACTGTCATAATCGCCTTCACATCTGAAAAAATCCTCGGCAATGACATTACAAAAGATAATGCATACCATATTGGCATTCTTGACATTGATACTGCACTATTTATACTCTACAACGTGCGAGGCATATGACAATTATATATGACTAATAGTACGGCTGCTATGATTAGTATAAATATTACCTTGACGACGCCGATGCCGTTTGGAAGGTTGCACTTGGCTTCTGTTGTAGCTGCCTGGATAGCCACCTGAGCAGACTGGCAGACGCAAATAATCATGGGCGATGGCGATGGGTATGGCGATGGGTGTGGCGATGGGTGTGGCGATGGGTATGGCGACGGGTGTGATGTGAAATGCGTCAAGGGTGATGGTCGACGAGAGACGGACGCTGGACATTTGACAATTGCTCATGCATGATATATACCGTATTATGTGTGAAGGGTGATGTAACATGGCTAGGGCGATGAGATGAGCGACAATGACTGCCGATTGCAAACGTTTCCAGCGAGGATCTGGGGTAACCCCCAACCAAGAGCAACAGGAATGCCGCTCTTACAGTAGTATCAATTAGAAAGCAAGCCAAACCCACATCAAGCTACCGAATACACCTACCGAATACGGATGCCATACACCACAGAAAAACGTGCGTGTAGCGGTGTAACTCAGTGCAGTCAAGTGAAGTCAAGTGCATTTCACTACACTACAGTACAGTACAGTTCAGTATAGTGCAGCGTAGTGTATCGTGATGTATCAAGATGATGCAGTGTGGTGCAATGTACTGCTGTAGTACAGTGTAGCACATTGGCAAATAGGCGTAATCATACCTCTACAGCCGTCAGAAAACCGAAGGAGCGGTCGATGAGGTCGAGGTCGTTGTCGATCGTCTTCGGAATGCCGGTCACGGAGATGTTCAGCCCCTGCCGAGCAACAAATACACAATCAAGTAGTAAACCATGCAGCGTGTTCGTCGTACGAAACACGGTCGAGGTGGTGCCTGCCAGTCGAGCACTGTCATATTTCGACTGCTCTTGGTTATTTGGCTGCTATTGGTTACCTCTCCGCAACAATACCCAAAACATACGATATAATCATCTAATTTCGATAACGACAAGCAACGCATAACACAACATAGCTGTAAGTAGTAACTATGGCTACCGGAAGGGAGTATCATTGACTTCAGTGAAAGCGCGGTGTCGACTCCGGGGCGCACAGCCTACTAACACTATTCACGTTGTTCTACTGTACTGCACAAGTAGGGGCACCCGACAGACGACACGATAACACCACCACACTCCTGAACTCCTCCGCCTGGTAATAAACAGCGGCGTACAGTCCTAGCACTAAGATAACACAGACATTGCGGATTCTTCTCTGACAATTCAGGCAACGAGCCTAACAAACCCCCCACGATCGGCTACGCCGCCTTCTGTTTCTGCTACGCGTACGTCCGCGTTTAAGAAGGGAAATGGTACGACACCGTGTCCAAACATCTTGGGGTCGGAATATGGTACAGCCTCTGGGAAGATATGCAGCAACAAGCGGTACTAATATGGTTCAGCCAAACTGTAACTACATCGTAGTAAAGGTGCACAGATCACCTGGCAAGACACCACTAACTATCACCTGGCAAGGCACCACTAACTATCACCTGGCAAGGCACCACTAACTAACATCATGAGTGTTTCGTAATCGGGTTGTGCTCACGAAAGTCGTACATATGATACGTACAGATCAAGAAGGACGGAACTCGTTTTTCTTGGTAATCTCGAGACCTTCCGTTGGGTAAATATCTCCTCATCTTCTCTTGGGGGTAACTCTCCCAGAACGTTTTGTCGTTTTTTTTGTGTTGGAAATATTTATGATCGTCTTTCGTTGGGTTCGGCACACTCCTGAGGATATCAATACTCTAACTATTCATGTTGGTACTGCGGTATGTTGCTCACCTTCTGCATGCATTCGGATGCGATGCGCAGCGCTCCTCGGTGCGTGCCATCGCCTCCTATGATATACAGCTGATTCACCTGGTACAAACAAGATAACGAACAGCACACCGGACCCGCCCGCCCACCCGCCAACCAGAAGCATCGCGCATTGAAGCAAAACCGGTCAGGGTTAGAGGTTAAACCTTCGAGAAGGCGGTAAGCTAAAGAAACCGGCCCATTGGTGGTCACTTATAAATACTTAGTCGTAGGCCTTCTTCGCTACCTGGTAAGCACTTCAAAAACTTCAAAAACTTCAAGCAGTACTGTTCTCTTTGTACTATAAGACTGGAGTTTGGGCGTGTGAGGTGTGACTAATCACCAGCAGCGTAAGCGTAGCGTATCTCCATCCCACACTACACGGCAGATGTTGCACTGATCTGCCGTCTAAGGAACTGCTTTCAGATAGGTTGAGCTCCCCAAGTGAGTAACTATTAGGGTACCTAGGGTATTACTATTACCATTATCCTTTTACTATCTGGTACTGTATTAATAGTATACCTGATATGGTTTTTAGGACTATTATATCAATAGCGAAAATAATTTGCGCGAACAAAGTTATCCGGGGAAACATGTTTCGGGTGGGATACTGAGCTCCTCATGTGAGTGCCTCCCCTCCCCTCCCTAAATAACAAGGCGTCACCCCTGAAAGGGCATTGCTCCTAAGTCTTTGAAAAAGAAGCAGCGGTGAAACAAACCTACACCACCACTGGGGGCGTTTCTACAGCATTCCAGATACGATCGTTCCGTGGCTGGTTCTGCTTTCCCTTCTCCTCCCCACCCCAATTCTAACCCAATAGACTTGGCGCGGACCGAACTTGGAGTTGTCATCTACCCTATCCATTCACAGAACGACGCCCCCCCCCCTCTACAGTTGCCAGGGTATCTGCGGGTCCGATCTCTATTCAAATAAAGGTCCAAGGTGGATACCGGGTCCCCTTCCCCCCAGATTTCGCCGCCTCATTAAACACAAGTTCAAGGTCACACCCAAGGTCTGTTACTCTGCTCCGTGCAGATCCGAGGGGTACTTGCGCATCATGTCCGTACGAACTCTACTGGTACAACACAGCGCACACCATAATCACACAACAGACAGAAGCCTGCCCGGGCACCCACCCCCTTTTGGCATGATAGCAACCATTACTACTGTATGCATGATCTTCCTCACCTTGTTGTTGATGAGGAAGTTGATGATCTTGTCCAGGTCGAAGCCTCCGCGGGAAGACCTATCATTCCGCAGTCCGTAGCAACGAGCCGAAAATGTCAAACAAGAAGAAAGAAAAAGCCGGCGGGGAAGGGAAGGCGTCACATCCCTGCCACACCAATACAAAGACAATGCTACGACCTTATTTTTTATGAGCACCATGGCATACATTCATTGTTGAGGTCAGGCTGGATAAGACGCCTCGTCACCCCCCTGAGCTGCACAAAATAATACAAATAAAATATCGTGCAGTAGTAGCCCAGAAAATTCGCAAGCGCTGTATTGGCGCCCAAGGCACCTCCCCAATCGAGGCTGGTGCACCGGCGGCGGCAAATGAACGGCGGCGCAACACATCATCAATTTCTAGCCCCAACCACGGTTACCGCGAGGAGAGAGAACCACCGCCCTCTTGAGGTTAATTAGACTCTCAAGCCCCACCATCAAGCACCAATGCCGTATTTCATGTTATTATTATTAGTACCACCGTTCGACCGTATGGTTCCCAACCCACTTGCACTCCTGTTTGTTCCCCGACTGCCTATTGTACGATGAGGTTTGCTGAAAAACCCGACTGTAAGCTCGACCGCTACTTCTACTGCAAGCTCTACTGCGTGATCTACTAAGAATCCAGGTCCAGTATACGCTGCGAGTTCTACTGTGAGATCTACTGCGACGTCTACTGCGGTGAAGTCTACCTCGATATATCCTACTTATACAACTGTGTTGTGGCCTTACCCGAGAACGGAACCCGGCTGGTGCTGCAGAAGCTCGACCCCCTCGCTGGTCATTTCCATCGGCGGGGTGGTCTCATCGTAAAAGCCTGCAAACCCTCCCCTAATGCCGAATACCTGTCGCGGAGTGGGGGGCACTGTGCAGTCAGCAATATTCGTCCGATTCTAAAATCCCAAAATTCACAGTTCTCTCTAGACAGGACAAGACGAGCGAGCGATCGGTCGGTCGGTCAACTTCGGCATACGCTCAAAACAGCGGCGAGGCTTGCACGGCTTCGAGGTGAGAAATGGCAACGCATACTCTAACCACACTCAAGGAGCAAGTCTTGAGACTAGACGAGGGCATAGACCTCGTTACTCTGCAGCGGGCATCACATCACATTTCTCGCATCGACATTACTTCACACAATGACACGACAAGACTTTGTACGGCATCGAACGTCATAACACGACATGGCTACTCGCACAGTACAACAGTAGTACTACAGTATATACTTATTAGTCAAGTTAATAGTGCGAAGCAAGTCACTGTTCGAAACCCCAGTACCGAGTGTGGTGGAAACCGAGTTTACTCACTTCACTTAGAGAACACCCAGAAAGGAACGATAAGAGCAATGCGATCATTGCATACTGAGTCCCGTACCGAAAAGCCGGAGGTAAAACTTGGATACTCAGAGTCTCGTCGGGGTTCCTGATTTACTCGCAAGGAGGGATAAGTCCGATTAAGTGAGGAAGAATGTGGTGGAAACCGAGTTTACACGCCCTAAATTCGAGTAGCTCCTGTTACGTAACATTTTCAGCCTACACTCTCTACATGGGACAGACCGACCTTCTGGGCTTTGTAGGTACGCAGGAGGGTGTTGACGAGGTGGTGAATGACGCTGTTGAGCCCAGGACACAGTCCGCCGCACGTCACGATCGCTCCTCGAACTTTCGTCGGGGCGAAGTGGAGCTCCTGTCGAGGGCCTACAGCCAGCACCACAAAGGTCCCCATCATAACGATAACGTCATGTCAGGCAGTGTCAGTGTGATATATCACAGAGCGGTAGGGTGGTCACCCTAATAGCATCATACTCATAACATGGTAGTATTAATGTAATGAATAGCAGCTCCCGGTCAGGGCGGGGGATGTTCATACCTGGTACTGGTATGTACATATTTGTATCCGTATATTTATATGCATACCATACAGAAGCTCCGCGATAGGTCGGCTATTTAAGAACGGCCAAAGGTATCAACAGTACTATAGATAAAGACTCGGCAGAAGACCAAATCGTTTACGATAGTGAAGGATACTTGATATTGGTTGGACCAGGGTACTCAACACTGTCGTTAGGTGGCGATGGCAACAGCAGCATCGCAACACCAAACGCCACTTCAGGCGAAGCGATTTGAAAACGATACGGACATTACACCATAAGACGATAAATCAGCATATAACATACCACACGGTAGAGCACAACTGGGCAAGAAACAGCACTCCGTATCAATACGAGATAAACGACTGCGCTCGTTGCTCTACTTTCCACGCGCTCACCAGAATCAGAACCAGTACCAGCACCATTACCAGCACAAGTATAGACGAAACAATCAGCTCATCTGCCACTCGTACCATATACGTGTACGTGGTAGCAGGAATGTTACAGCATAACAGACGTATCATAAGCCTGGCCCCGCTACAAAGTACTGGCTTCGGTTCAACAGTAGTAGTCGTAGAGAGTGAATAAATATATCAGGATGACGATTCGTGGAACATGCGAACCGTGTGAGTGCGAGATCCTTATTTTAGCTTCCACCTGCCTACAGGACGAGAGTTGAACTGCAGACACTAGCGTTGATTTCAATCTCACCTGCTCTGAGGAAGGCCTTGGCAGTTGGCGGCTTGTGCTGGTCCCGCACGTGCTCTGCACCAACACCCACAGTGACCAAATAGTTGACACACAGTCCGGCCGTCAGCAATAGTGAAGCAGCAGACCAGTCGTCAACAATACACAGCAGTGCAAGCGTCAACAAGCGAGTAGGGGCAGCAGCAGCACCAGGGTGATTGCGCAGAACAACTAAGACTTCAATACAACAGAATCCCCTCCCGCCCAGACTATTAGCCAGTCCCTTCGCGAATAGACTGTAAGTAGGAAGTAGAAAGCACTATAGATAGTGAGCGAGTGAATACCAGCCAGCACTATTACGGGGGACCATAATAAGTAGGACCTACGGTACACGCAAAAACCTACATATTTTCGTTTTTTTACTAACAATATTTGGTCCTATTTACTATGGTCCTCCGTAATACTAATATGGACAGTACGGAGGGCCATACTGCCATACAAATAATAATCAGAACCCACGATGGGCCCAAAACCCATGTACTCTCCTGTGTTTTCACAAACCATACTTGATTCACATTAATAATTTCCTCCGAAGTGAAATAATACGAGAATTAGTATTAGTATTATTAATAGTAGATGCCCTCTTCACGTTGTCGCAAGCGGATGCTGTTGTGCTCTTCGTGACGCCCTATATCCCCCTTAATCGCACCGATCATACACATCATACTGATCATATAAACATACTCGATTACTGCTGTATTACATGAATTGGTGTAATACTATTACCAAATCATTAGGTCCAATTATAGATCAATCGAAGTATATACTCGTGCACTAACCGTAAATGATGCAATCTCTCGGTCCCAAAAGCCTGTTGTAACACGTCGGGCTTCCCTGCGTGTTCACAGTGATTTCCCGGTTGAGCGTCAGCGACGGCGCAAACCTCACGCTCAGGTTGGGGACCTCGCACATGATGATCTTGCTGAGGACCATCCTGCAGGCCACATTGCGTCCATGTACCGAACGAAACCCGGTTCAATCATCAACATACCGGTATGAGAGGAACGAAACCAACACACACACGTCTCACCCACTCGAGTATTCAGTGTTTCGTGTGTGGGCGATACTGCAATCGTGAGTCTCTCCTATTAATAGCAGTAGTAATAGTAATCTCAATACTCCCGCGAGGGTGTGTGTTCTTCACATTAATTAAACCGTTTTTTCTACCAGTCGACATCAAGCACAACTAGTGTCCGTGCCGATTTTCCAATCCTATAACAGAAACAAGTCACGTGGTCACAAAACTACGCCACAAGGACACTACTTCGTTACCCAAGTAAGTAGAGTAGACAATGCAGTGCCTGTCATCGCACTCGATACGACGTATAACAGGCACGACATACACATTCTATAAAAGAGAGAAAACAAAACGAAGACAAGGAATAAATTACACCAGCAGCCAGCAGCTGATAAGTACCATACCTCGGACACATCAACACTCCCTGCTTCACGATCTAGATATTTCAGAGCAGACACACTCCTGATTTGTATGCCCAATCGTGGCCATCATGGCTCGTGCTGCCGCGTGGGAGTCGTATAACCTGCATCGTCTATACTAAAAAAAGAGATCCTGCACAACGACAGGCGTGGGTCTAAATTAACAGGTTGTTGTCTACTTGAGTATGTGTGCATGTTACCAGCATGTATCTCCCACGTGTGACCAAAGATGTCGGGAGACATCACTTTTCCTCCTTGACAGACACCGTCAGGGCAAATATCTTGACAGACAGCCTTCACAGCCAAAGGCCGGGGACGCTGGGAAAAATCGCCGTTCTTCCGGAAACGCCTGACAAAGTTGCAGAAAGTAGCGTGTTCCCCTGTCTTTTTGTTTAGTTCGCCATTTCGACACATTTCCGAGTCCGATCTACAGAATAATGCAATTGAATTGCAGAATCTCGATATTTCATAATGAGCTCGATATAAAACAAGTAAAACCGCAGGACGCGAAAATATAAAAATGAGGTCCCACACATGTAGTGGGGCTTTTTCTGCCAGGGGGGTAGGGGACAAATCTCTAGACAGATGAATTCGCCTTGATAGACAGCGTTGACGGACAGACACTTGACGCGCGTCTCCTGACATCTTTACGTGTGATAGGCATAAGAACATTATTACTACAAAATAAGTGGAAGATGCTTGGGACAGGGGTAGATCCTCGGAGATGTGTGAAGAATCTTGAGAACTTTCGTGCTCTCAGTTCTTTGGACATATATACCTGTAGTATATACCTGCGGCAGTTTGAGGGCGTATTTCGTGTCGACGCAGGAGTGAGGAAAGGAAGGGGTGGATGATGCGCACCATCGCTGACATTACTACTTTGTACCAGGTCACGTTTACCACTACCGCTCGTACAACTTGTTACTACTAGGTACCTGGTATCTACAGCAGTGATACTACCAGGTATCTGGCACATGGTATACTGCCAGATATCACGTAGTCAGACAACAGACAACAGACAACAGACAACAGACAACAGAGCCAAGACGAACGACCGCACGAACGGTCCCGGTGTGCCCGTCGCACCCGTCGTATCTACTCGTACAACTATCAAATCAATAGCTTGTTTCAGCACGACGCCATTCGCCATCCACAAACGATGCACCATGTTCCACAGGTTTATACGATATTAATACCCACAATATCAATACCGGTATGTAATACCTTGGTATAAATAGTGTTCATATTAAGAGGTGAGAAAGAGCCAGTTCCGTACGAGTAAGTGTTCTGGTGTTTGTGCCTTGTTAATACTACTAAGCCCAACATGCACAGCGCAAAATCTGACGCTCCTCACCCGGTATGCTCTGCTTGACGCAGGAGGGCGTTCAGAACGAAAGCATGGACCCGGTGCAGGATTTGACTACTACTGGACTGTAGTAGACTGACTCACTGCTCTGAATATATACAGCAGTACCTGGTACGTGACGCACATCCTTGGTTGGTGGTGCATACTATCAATAAGATTCTACTACGCTGTGATCGTAACCATCCACGGACGTTCGATACCCTCTGGCCGCCGATTTCGACTCCCCACAACAGCAGCATAGCAGCCACACAGCGAGAGTGGTGAAGCAGCGTTATCACGGGTCATGATCGACCCAGAACTCTACACAGCCGTGCTACGAAAACAACGCCCTCAAAGCAGTTCATAAAAGCGGGCAAGGCAAAGCCCCGTTCTGTTTGTAGCACCAGGTATGCCACGGGTATGCACCATGTATGCACGATATAAGGGCAAAGTCGTGCAAAGTGCCGCACCTGGTAGACGCGAGGAAGATAAATGAACATCAACTTGAGAACATTTATCTGGAAAAGCAGAATATCGCACCCGGACTCCGTATGCCCGAGGTCTTGCTCCACCTCTTCCCCTGTAATCACGCCCTTGGCATCCGTGATGAGGGACTTCCTCATACCCATGGAAGGGATCGGCGTAGGGTCTTCCTCCATGTTGTGTCTAGTCTGGTCGAACAGCACCGAACACACGGCAGCGAAGCAAGGAAGTAGGCACCCGACAACCGAATTTCGTGAAGCATTCGTAGGTTTTGTTCAAGATCATTGTCAGGAATGAGGTCTGGTATGTTCTGGTGCTTTGGGACGTGTGCAAACACCGATGTCCTTGCCGATCCTTACGTGCTCGTAGTTCGACATCAAACTGGAGCAGCACGTTCAGTTGTGCGTTTTTCTGACCTGGTAGCTGTCCTGCTAGGAGCGGGCTGTGTGTTGAATGCTGATTGAACTAAAAGGCAGCAGCTTGCTTTGCATTAGGGGGTGTTTGAAGCTTTTCCCCTCATCATCATACTGTTATACAATTGTCGAACTCCGCCATGTCTCCGAATTTAAAGATTCAAGATTCACCGTGTCGACAAATATTTTGATCCTTGAGCCTTGATCGGGTAGCTATTAATAGTAGCTTCCCTGACTCGGCAGTTAGAGTAGTTGTACACGCTGACTCTTATGGCTCCTACATGCACTAGACCCTACCGTTTGCAGGTTGGTTCAAGCTTACCGCCCCAGATTCCTCCAACCCTCTTTTATATAATAAATTAGGACGACTGCATGCAGTCATCAGTCCTGTTTTGGGGACAACCTACTTTCAGGTGTGACCGGGCTTTCGACTCTCATACAAGGCAGTATCATCACAACAACATTGAGAGTGCAATGCCCATGCCGTTTGTGAGAGGCACCCTGAAAAAACACATATATATGTTGTAAGAACCCCGGCCCGTCAGGGTTGCGCTGTCTTTTCTCCAGAAGCTCTGTTTCCGCCAGATATTTCGTCTCCCCGAATCCGGAAAATAATTACTCCTCCTTCCTCCAGTAATTGCCTCTATTTCCAGTAGTACTGGTACGAATTTATTCGAATCACACTTTTTTTTTTGTGCACATACATACTTATACTACATGTACCTACCTGGTACCTGGTATGATATAGGTTTTTTTTTTTTCCATCCCATTCATTATATCTTCGCCCTTCTTCTCTCTCTCCCTCTTCAGTCGTAACTCAGATCCGGGGTCAATAAGTAATAGGCTCTTAAGACTTGTCCCTAATCCCCACTGCGGTACTTGCCTTGCACCTTTATCGCGAGAAGATTTCAGCGCTTTCCTCCCTCGTCGACTTGCGTCGGATGCCGCCTACCCACGCAACGAAGGCGCTCTCAGCAATTGGTTCCTTTTTTTTTTTTCAAAATAAAGTCTCACCAAGGTGGGATTTGAGCTTGGGTACCAATG
>JBBMHQ010133854.1:4193-19633 GCA_037834295.1 Postelsia palmaeformis
CAAGGTCGTACCCCCGCCCCCGCGAGACGAGTCGGCGTCGCCGCCCCCATCTGGGATGACAACGTTAAACGGAATGCCGAAGATGTCCACCATCCGCGCCTCTTGCTCTTCCCGGACGAGCTGGTTTTGTGGAGATAGGGAGAGAGGGGAAGGATGGGGAGACTGGGGGTGAAGGCGGGGGGGGGGGGTACTCATGCCATGCACGGCAGTGATCGTATATCCCAACGCGACTCCGGCGGAAAGCAGACAGACTTATTTTCAGTAGTACTTCAAAGACAGTCTGGAAGTGTACAGCCAGGCCTCTCTATTCGGATAGAGTTTTCCGCGTTCTTGATATCGAAGACACGACAAAGCTCGCTGGGGGGCCCGCAAAGGGGAGGGGTGAAGCGCATATATCTTCGGTGACAAAAAGAAACGTCCGGAGTGGTACCGCATTGCGTTTCTTGGGTGTGACGAGGGGGGGGGGGTACTCATTATTCTGCATGACCATAGCCATATGACCACAGACCCTTGCATCCCTACAATGCCGGGACGGAGAACGTCGAGTTTCCACCGACCAGACAGACACTGCTTGCACCAAGCGCGAAGCGCCGTGAGGCGATGGGCGAGTCGCATGAAGGGTGAGCTGCATTCTACAAAGAACAGCTTCGGAGGCGGATTTTCTCGCATACGGATGACAGCGTCAACTAATTCAAGTACTTCCCAGTATGGCGACCGCCAGAGGCAGCAATGGGTTTACTACGTAATACGTAACTGCTTCGTGGGCACCTTACCATATAATATACCTGGTACGCTCTACGTGATACAATCATCCCCCTTGTGCGAAATCGAGGTTCTTTTCGAAAAATATGTATCTACCTCGACCGTCAGCCGCGGTGACCGCAAAAAAAAAAAACGGAAGCCTGGCTGTCTATTTAACTCACGCACTGAGACGCGTTTTTTAGAGCGTTGTCGCCAATTGACGCCTACCCAACCTAGATATATACCAGGTATAGAATACAGGGGACGGGGGGGGAAGGGGGGTGTACTCGATAAGAGAGATGTACTCGATCTCGTGCATGGCCGCAGCCGCATGACCATCGACCCTTGCATGCCTACAATGTCGGGACGGAGCATGTCGAGGTTTAACCGACCAGGCAGGCATTCCTTGCACCAAGCGAAAAGCGCCGTGAGGTGTCCGGCGAGTCGCATGAAGGGTGAGCTGCATCGTTACCAAGAACCGCTTGTAACGCGGACTAGCATATGGATGACAGTTTCAATGAGTGATATGATTTCGGGTGTAGCCACTTCCAGAGACGGCAATGGGAGTACTATGTAACTGCCTCTTGGGTGCCTCACCATGAACACTACGTGATACGATCAATTTCCTCGTGCGGAGTGAAGGCTCTATACCTCGCATAAATGACCTAACTCGACGACCAGCTGCGAACGACCGCCAGAAAAAACAAAAACGGTACCCTGGTGGTCTAGTTCACGTAGTGAGCGGCATGTTTTACTGTGTCGTTGCCAAACGACGCCAACCCAACCTCTATATAACAGGCGGGGGGCGTCTCTGTTGCAAGAACGATGATTGTACGAGCCATCGGGTTGGTGAAAGCCTCAAGGGCGTTCCACTGTATCGATTTATCCCAAAAACGCGTCTGGTTGATCCAGCTCGCGGCAACGTCTTGTGCGCGGCGGTAAAAGAAGGGACGTGCTACAGGTTTGAGCGGCAACATCCGTAGAGGGCAAACCGGATGCATCTATCTCGTGAGGGGCATCTGCTACCGCGGCTTGATGGTTCGCAGCAGTTCAGTATGCCGACCCCGCAGGTAAGGCAAGGTCGGCAAAAAGGAAGCCAAAGGCTGAGAACGAAACTAAAATAAACAACAACACTAAATCCAAAACCTGGACCCAACAACCGAAAGTTCAGGAAGATTTTGCATCCGACGCCTGCAGTGACTCTAGTAGGCCCCGCGGCCGCCACCGCCACCGCACAGTTGCAACCGCAAAAAGGGACCCCGGTGTGAGTGTGTTTTGGTCCTCACCTGTGCCATGCGCTCCCCCACCTTCAGCACGTACTCTTCGTCAACCTGGTGAGTTCCACGTGGGAAGTTCGGGCAGCTAAAATCAGTACGGTTTAAGATTTTAACGGGGGTGGTCAGACGCCGAGGGGGGTGCGCCAAGAGCGATACTGGCTGGTAAGATATGTCATCACAAGCAATGGCATGGCATGGCATGCAGCGTTGAGCATCGCGTCGAAAGTTTCGCAAAGAAGAAAGCGGCGCAAACGCACACCGGAACAGAGCTCGCGCGGCGCAGGAGACACTGTACAGCTCGAAATAAGCGCTCCGATGAGAAGAGCCTTGGCCATGCGAGGCAAGGCAATGCCAAAGAAGGCGGAGTAGGGCAAGGCAAGTCAAGGCAAGGAAAGGCAAGGCAAGGCAAAACGGTTCCACCTAAAACGCGGCTGAGGCAAGGCAAGGCAAAACGGTTCTACCTAAACGCGGCTCAATAAACCCACGCTCGTCGTTCGCGATTCGTGTATTTTTGCGAGGCTCACCCCGCCAACAAGACGTTGATTTTCCATGTCTTTGACAACTGCCTCGTATTCCCTCCGCGCTGTTCGCGCCTTGATCGCGATCCTGATGCGACCCTGTCGGCAGGTCGTCGGTAAGGCATCGGAACGTCGTAGGTAAGACGTCGCCAACCACCCAAGAGCCATCAATGAGTCGTCGTCGTAGGTAAGCTGCCACTAAGTCGTCGAAAATCCATCGATAATTCATGGGTAAGACGTCGGTAAGTTGTAGGTGAGTCGTCGTAAGTTTCCGAAAAGTCATCGGTAACTCGCCAGAGAAGTAATCGGTAACAAATCGGTAACACGTCGGGAAGCCGTCGGGGAGTCTGGTGAGTCGTCGGAATGTCATACTAAAGTCGTCGATAACTCGCCGGTAACTCGCGGGTATGCTGTCAGTAGGTCGCTCGTAAGCCGCCGGTGAGCCGTCGGTAAGCCGTCGGTTAGCCGCCTGCAAGTGGTCAGTAACTTTGTGATGAGCCATCGGTGAGTGGTCGGTACGCCGCCGGTAAGTTGTCGGCAAGTCGTCGGCACGCCGGTCGTAAGTCGTCGATGAGTTTCCGGTAAAGCCGCCAGCTTGTAATCGCTAAGTCGTCATTATATTAAGGGGAAGAAGTTTGCAAGTCATCAATACGCCATCAGCAAGTCGTGTGTAACTTGCCCGTGAGTCGCCGGTAAGCCCTTACACATAATCCGTCGTTATGTCGTCGACAAGCCGTCGGGAAGTCATCGGTAAGCTGTTGGGAACCCGTCGGCAAGTCGCCGGTGACCCCTCAGTAAGTGGTCGTCAGGTTGCGGGTAGGCCGTACGTGCGTCACCATTAAAGCGGTAGTAAGCCGTCTGATACGTTGTCAATAAATCGTTGTGAAGTAATCGTTAAGCTGTCGGTAAGCCGTCGGTAAATCGTTGGCAAGCCGTCAGTAGGACAGCAGGGTGGTCGGTATGAAAAGGCACGGCACGGAAGATGGGGGGGGAGTTATGAGAACCATGAGCAAGAAGAGCGTCGCCGACTTAGACGGAAGAACGTGGAGCCGAGATACGGTAGATATTGCATTGTTTCGCCCATTTTTTTGCGCTGGCGAAGCTCCCCAACCATGGCGACTGAGGAGCTATCCACACTCTTGGGGTCCGATGCGAATTTTACCATACTATTGTTTAAACAACTGAGTCGCCCGGGATTGTGGATCGGCCATGACTTTGCCTCATGCCGGTACATCAGTGCTACACCCGCTCTAAGGCCCTCCGGTTCAGGACTTTCGGGTGGCTAATACCAGGAAAAAGTATTGTGAGTACTGGAGCACTCGGTTCGTTCTGAGGAGATTTCATGGCCGAACAGGCGGCACCGCGAGTTGGGCCCTGAAGAGTCCACGAAAACGCGCCCTTTTGGTGCACCCTCCCGAGCGGACCTCTCTCGCTGACGCTGCGCTTTTGGACTCGATTCGAGTCCCAGAGAGTGGCGGAGCTACGAGTAAGCGAGCGGCGGGATGAGCAGATAAATAGCGAGTGGCGGGCTTGAGCGACCGGTGGAACTTCTAGCATCTGCTGGGAACATCCTGGCACATTCTCGGGTTTACTATTGACGTGCAGGCATGTATGCATGTGCATGCATGTTCTCACTACTCGAATCGCATAATGTAGAAGGCATAGACAAAGACCTGGGAACATCGTTGACTGCAATGCATACCAATCACTCTGCTTCCCTCTTCGTTATTGCATCTACTGCGACGGGTATGCAGCCATTCTTCCCGTGGGTTTCTGCCAAGTTCAAGGCCGTAGGTCGAATGATGATGTCTCTGCGGGAGACGAGTCTACGTACCACACCTCCATACCTCCACCCTCGAATGTAGCACGAGCCCGGGACCAGCATCCCTACACACCCAGCTGGGTAGATGGGCCCAGTGGAATAACAAAGAGAGAAACAGGGTGATATTATATGAAATATGAATCGTAGTCGGCGATGTTTCCAGATATGTATGCCGGTCACATGTTCCGATTCGAGGGTTAGGCTAAGGGTTAGGAGCAGCGTGCCTTCAGAGGGGGAAATCTGTCAGCAATATCTCACAATTGCTAGACCAGCATCGGCCACCAGAAGCAGCCCGGGTGTAAGGGTATGTGTCCGAAGCGCAACGCAACGAATGGTACGACACGCCCGCAGCAAGATAACCTGTATGTGTGTATATACTGCCGAACGCGCTTCCTAGAAGGCTGATACAACCGCAATTTTCATTTTTTCGGCCGGTACACAATGATCGAGTAAAATAGATGAACCTAAATGGGAAAAAGAAGCGACGACACATGCGGCTGTACTACTAATATGAGATACCATGGTACTGTAAGTGCTTCCACTCCATCCGCTCTCGCAATGTGTCCACAGCGGGCGCGACTCATAAGCATGATATGGTACAGAAGCACCAGAGGGTGCCATCGAAACAACCGCACCCTGGTACGAGGACCGCCCGAGGGTGCAGTCAAGACGCTGCGCACCACAAAAACCAGCGGCCACAAAATACAAGTGCATCGCGGCGCAGTGCGGTGCATCATACCAGATGCAGCACAACGGAAATACATGGAGGGTGTTCGTTCCAAGGAACTATCTGTGTACGTATGTAAACTACAGCAGTACTACAGCTTTTGTGCTCGTGGTAGCGCAGTGCAGTAGTGCAAACGGAGCGACTTGGGGTTCGGAGTTGCTATGGTCCCCCGCATTACTACTACTACCACTACTGCAAGTCAAGTCGTCTTGTTATTTTGTTATGAGTGATTGCTGCTGCTTAAGTCGACGAGTCCGTATCCACCGAGAGGTCCAACAATTTATCAGTGAGGTACGACGCTCTCTGCTGGGCAATAAAAACGGAGCATCGACGGGTAGACAGCGAAAAATGAACGGGGAGAGATCTCCAGCAATCAGTCAGGAAGCTGACGACGCTGTCTTGGCCAATGAAGAACATGTCGGTTGTTTATTGCAAGATTGACAAAATATCTCGGTACCGCGAAATAGTCAGAGAGCTGTGACGACACTCTCTGCTGTTGTTGGCCAAATGAAGACATGCTAGTTGTTCAATTACCACATATTTACAAGATAGATATGTCTCTGTATAATACTACAACAGTCAACTGCTTGTTGCATTGGGGATCACGACCCCGACCGACACGTCGCAGCTTCAGTATAGCGGGGTTACTATACAGTACCAAAATAATTTCGCGAGGATGACAAAACGCAGGCGGCGCGATTTGCGCTTTCTCGACAAAGACGTCGAAGCGCTGCTGGTGAATATCAGGTCATGCGATAATGGACGCTTGATCTCGACATAGACTCAGCCCACGGCCAACCCGCTTCGTGGCGGGCAAGGGCAACTACTGCAGATGTTGGGCTCGAAGAAACCAGGTGGATCGATGCTCTAAGGGGGTAAGAGCTTGCCGGCGTCCTCGGTGTCCTCCCAAACCTGAAAAAATAGCAGTCTTCGACATTTGAGACGGATCGAGATTTTTAGAGGCCGATCTCTCTGAATTACTCTCTCTATTTCAAGTACAATTTCTCTGACTGCATCACTATAATTGATACGACTGCTGCTACTACTAGTAGTATTACTACTACCACTACTACTACTACTACTGCAAGTCAAAACTCGTCTTGGTATTTGTACTTGACAATATATATGAATGAGTGACTGCTGCTACTGTAGTCTACGAGTACGTATCCACCGAGAGGTACGCGCCGCGTGCGCTTCTCTTGGTACCCACACCCGCGCAAGCCGACTGTTGCAGTGGCCGCGGAGAGATGTGCCCCCCGCTGACCGCGTGTCGGGTGTTGCTGAAGTACCGCTGCTGCTGTAGCCTACGAGTACGTATCCACCGCGAGGTGCGCGCCGCGTGCGCTTCTCTTGGTATTCGAGACGGATACAGCAGCAGTAAGTGGTAGTACTCGTAGATAATGTTTTTATTCTATTTTGACACCATCAGCCAATGCGCTGCACTGAGCGTAGGACCCAAGCGTCTGAGCCAACACTGACTGTCTTTCTTTGGTCTGGCGAACAGCAGTGCAACGTACTTACTCTGTATCCGTCGCCACCCGGCACAACAACACGGCACTACAGACAGCAGGAGTAGCAGGCACCTGGTCTGGTGTATACACGCCTCTCCAACTCTGACTGCCTTACACGGTATGGCATATGGTGGTATTGTGTATGGGAACTATGGGAATATGGGATATGTTGGTGGTATGGTATATGGTAATAAGGGAAAAACACCGTATATGGTATGGTATGTGTTAACGGTATGAGGCGGGAAAACACACAGCATATGGTAAGGTACGTTTGCGGTAGGTACCATGGTACGATGTCGTGGATGTATTATACGGCTAAATTGGCCTGGTGGTATGGTATGTTTCAGTATATAAGGTCCGTAAGGGTCGAATACGTCGTTATGTAACGAGCTTATATATCGGCCATTGGAAGGTGTTCGAAAACATAGGTCTTGCGGACAGACAGACAGACAGACAGGCAGGCAGACAGACAGACAGGCAGACAGACAGACATAATCGCATTTACCAAAACTGAGACTCAGTTCTACAAACTGAGGCTGTTCCCTATGCGGTTAGATTTCGAGCTCCAGATTTGTATTTTTCGGTCTCAACAACGAATGACCCTGCTTATACAGTCCAAATTTGCAACATCCGACCGGAAACAAATCAATTCAAGAATCCGATGACCCAAGTCGTTGGATTTTGGGCCAAAATCCGATGACCTGGGTCATCAGATTCTTGAATCGGAAAATGGTGTGCTCTCTAAATTCAAGATGTTATCCACGACGGCGAACAGCAGCAGAACGATCGATAAGTTGGATGTTCACACAGCTGTATAGCGATGTTGCTTCGCGCCCGACGCTCAGGCGGCGGGCGGTACATCCCTCCGTGGCCAGACTACAGCTGCCTGGCGCGGGCCCGGGTCCAGAGACCAAGAGAAGTGCACTTGGCACGCACTTTCCGTGGATACGTACGAGTACTCGTAGACTAAACTGCAGTACAGCAGCAGCAGCAGCAGTCAGTCACAAAATGGAACACAAGATACCAAGACGTGCTGGCTCTAGCGCACCCGCAACGTCTCTTCACCGCCAGACCAGAGGCAGCCAGCGTCGGCTCGGACGCTTCGGTCCTGCGCGCAGGGCAGCGCACCCAGCGCGTCTCTTCGCGGCCCCAAATCACAAAAACAGCAGTTGGTCTCGGCGTTTGCTCGAATCTCTACACACACAATAAATCTGATTTTGCCGCATAGGATGACTGTTTCGATTTGCCAAGTTCACATCTAAAAATGCAACCGAGCCAAGATCTGAAGCTCGAAAAACGAACCGCATAGGAAACGGCCTCATACGATAACGGGTCGGACGTTTTTTTCCCGTCCTCTCGTTTTTCGCAAGAGTAGTTACAGCGTACTGGTCGATGTTCACCCCGATCCTTGCGTTTTCTTTAGTTGGATAGAGTGGAAAATTCTTGGAAAGTTCTTGGTTTTGGCTTGATATACGCAGCGTGGTTTGGTGTTTCCTGAATAAAGAAGCTGCTGTCAGGGTATCGTCAAGATCGTAACGGACTACGTATCGCCCTCCATGCGACGTACTGCATCTTGCCCCCGTCAGCTGCCTCGTAGTGTGCTGGAGATGTATTGCTCAAGGTCGATGCATCGCAGCATGGGAAAAAAGCAGATTCAGAAAATCCCAAGAAAGAAACCCCCAAAAAGCAACCTTGTTCAAAAAAAGGGCTTGTGGCCACGGACGTCTTGCTAACATGCCACAACAAACAGCAACGAACACCCGCGAAATCGAGCGCCACTCTCTACGTGGTGTGTAAGAGGTACATGCTACGCTAAAAAAATATTCACCGTCGGCGGGCAGACATGGTAGCATCGCTGGCGGTTTTGGTGTGTGGTTGCTGTGGCTGCATGGGGCAAAAGAGCAGCACACAAGCATAGGCCGAGACGTTGTCTGCAATGCGACAGCAGTTCCAGAGGCCTGCAGTTCCTAGAGACAAGCCAACAGGAGGGGCGATAGGCTGGTGTCATGATACAACATGTATGTGTATGTCACATATAGGTGACACCTGGAAAATGTTGTTTCTTCTCCGAAGTGGAGTCACCTCGCTCCTGAAATCGCCCGAAAAGTCACTACTACTGCTGTACGTCCGAAAAATCAGATTCGACCGTGTGCAGGCGAGACCGTGGACAAAACGCCTTTTCTTCTGGGAACCCGTGACTCGACTATCTGTATATAATCGAGGGAACTTCCGAAAAATGAAACACGCCTCGGCACAACGAAGCTTGCCCCCCCGCGGCCTTGGTAAAGCTGTGGGTTGGCTGGAGTTCACGGCTATTTTAATAGCTGTTGGTTGGGTAGTGACTTGAACCCAACTTACTTGGTTAACCCTTCTAGGGCTGCAGCCCCGTTTCGGGAACAGTTTACTTATAAATTGAGTGTTTCGACCCCAATACAGGACTGCCGTCCTGAATCCTCAAAGGGCTGATTTGATCCCTAAAACAACAAAAACTGGAGCGTTGGGCCGAATGACTAAACTCGCCAGCTTTCTGGCAAGTATTGCAGTTGACAGTTGCGGCGGTGCGGACTTTCCGACTTTTCGGGTTTCCTTGTTCGCGGAAGGCTTGTTCAGGCGAGGAGTGCGCATCGCCGCGTGAGCCCGTGAGATCGCTCGCTCAGAGGGGGAAAGAGAGAGGTGAGAGATCTATACCGCAACTCGTGGCGCATCAAAACCCATCGCCATCGACTGCTATGCCGGTGCCGATGGCAGTACCGAAGACCATTTTTTTGTTATTATAAGTTTCAAATCATGCGTAAAACGAAGCAAAACAGCGCCAGCCGACCACCTACACAGCAGTGAGTACCCCTAGTTAAGAGCGCTCCATGACAAGCCAAAACAGGCGCACAGCGCTCTTACCTGTAGTGGGCAATACATACTTAGCTTCTAGTATAGGCGGGATGTAATGCCCAATTGACCGCTCCTCAATCCCGATTGTTCCTACCTCGGGCGCTCTTTGATCGGGGTACCCACTGAGAACATAAGAACATCTTGAAACTACAGCCAGCCAACCAATAAATAACTCGACCTATGTGCAAGAACTTTGTCCAGGATGCGGGTCTTATTGGTCAAGGCGGGTATTTCGGCCGCCCCGCGTTTTTTAGGAAAAACTCGACCAAAACACGCCGCGGAGCCTCGTGACTGACCCTGCCGATCTCGAGCCCCCCAGAGGATTGGGGTTAGGGTAACTGGGTCAAAGCTGGGGTTGAGTTGGTCTGGATCGACGTGCAAGGTTCACATTGACGACACACGTCCTGCACAGAGTTTTATGCAGGACGCTCCCGCACATAGCGGGATCCATAAACAGCCGGGAAGTCCACCGAACTCACAGCCCCACAAAAGTGTGGAAAATTGAACGGAGAAATCTGGGGTTTATTGTGGAGAGGCATGGTCAGGGCCGCCGACAAACGCGCCAAGTCGGGTACAAAGAAACAAAACCCGGTAAACATTAACACTGCTGTTACACCAACCAGTCTGCTCGTAACTATAAGGGACTCACATATACTAGACAAAATGTCCAAAAGTACCTTATAATTATGGGCAGGCTGATACTCACTATTGATAGCCAACAAATAATTAGTCGGCGCTCCGGCAGGCCTACGATTCATTCCCCGCCCTTCTGGGACTCTCCCACGTAGATGGAAGGGGGGGTTACGAAGCAAAGGATGTTTTTGTGTAGCGTCGGCCACACGGAGAAACCTCGGCTGCTGGGGTATATACAGCAAGACCAGGGGACGACATAATGTTACTACGCCTGTACCCGAACTACAGCGGTGCAAGGAGCTAGCTCTGCGAAACTGCTTGGACGTATACGAGTCTTAGGATACACTGATGTGTGTCCTTGTGCTCATGTGCGCTCTAACTAATTAAGTGCCTCTCGCCCTCTCGCCGCATCCGAAAAAAAAACATGTTTTTCCGCCGCATGTCCGGCGACTTTTTTGTTTTCCTTCTTCTTGTTCAAGCATGTATTGTCTTTCGTCAGTCATGATGCTCGACACATTAATTCCCCATTCTCCGCGACACTCGCAAAACATCGTACAGAAGAAGGCGCACCGCACACCTTTCCTCTCCGGTCGCTATACCTGGCCCCCAAAACGTTATTTGCCATATACAAACTCTCCAGGTGTAAATATTAGGACAACTCTACAGGTGTAAATATTAGGACTAAATACTCTTCATATCAATGAATGAACGTGCCTTATATTTCCGGCCACAGTGGCAGCCTTCGGGGACTTGAGAGGGTAAAAGTTGCACAGGTGGGACAGATCATGATCTAGATCATATATCAGTACATTTTTTTTACCGTGATCATCAGTTGTTCCACGGGACTTGTATAGTACAGATCCAACTCAGGAAATATGTCCCACCAGGTACATCAGTAGATAATGTACTGTACGCCTCCCACCCGGCACCATGAGCTACTTCTGTAAATCACACAGAATACAGCAGTAGTAGGAATGTACCTGCTGGCATGGCATGAAATATCCAGATCATGATATGGGAATTGATGGTGTGTTTAAGGTATGAAAAATTGATAAATAAAAAGAGGGCATTCAGAATAGGGTCAGCCAATGAAATGCCTGCTAGGGAGTATCATAGGTGTAGGCTGGGTAGCCGCGGCAGCGCAAGACAAATGAGCCGTACAGAACGGGCGCAGGCAGAATGATTCTATCCGTGCTGCGTACCGGCCAGTGACTGCTTCAAGCCTGGTACTGCTGTTGTGCTGTTGCTGTTGATTAATAGGAAAAACACTCTCGTGTTCACTCGTAGATGGTTGATTGGGCCAACTTACAAAACTACGGATCGATTTGCTTTTTATATTTTCATCTTTTTGTATGCGCGGCAGCATGTACTGACTACTTGCACGAGTATTTAATATTAATAGTCGTTACACGTGAGTACCATAGGCTTTTATCCTTGGGTCATGGATATCCTTGGGTTTATCCGCTACTCGGTGTTGTGGAGGCCGAAAACACGAAAAAACCTATTTTGACCCTTGTAGAACCGCAGTCCCATTTTGGGGACAACCCATTCAAATTTCAAGTAGTTTGTCCCCTAAACGGGACTGCGGTCCCTTCTCTCTTATCAACAGCAGCAGTCGGAAATAAATGTGTAGCTTTACGTGTGTGTATGGGCGGGTCAGGCCGGTTTGGCCTCTCTTGGCCCTTTTAGGACTGCAGTCCCCTCTTGGGGACATAGAGGCGAACTTTTTTTTTTATACTGCACTGCTGCTGTGTCCATGGCTGCCCTAAACTTGCAAAACGTCAATTCTACTCCTGTTAAACGTAGATTGGAGTTATCTATCTAATACAATATCTCGCACGCCGGCCAAGACGCACCCGACACAAACCTACACCAGGAGAGCCGAACCCTTGGGCGGAGGAGGGGGGTATCATCACATGATGAACGAATAAGTCGGGAGGGGCGGGGTCGCGCAGCGCCAGAGTGGGGTGCTTCCAATTAAAAAAAAATCCAAAAAATCCTGGCCGGCCCAAGCCCAGCTTCAACCAATCAGACAAGTAGTGAGTGTTACACGATATTTTCAAAAAAATGTGGTGTTGCAAGAATGGCCCCTCTCTCTGCGGCGCTGGCTGTATCATATTCCGGCAGGGGGCAGGGGCGGTCGCGCGGAGTATGGGTGGCGTTCTTCCAGTTTTTCAATTTTTCCGAAAAAAAACGGCCGGCCCAAAGGCCAGCCTCGACCCACAACCAGAGCGGTAGTCAGCGGTGTTGCACGATCCTTTTATTAAATAAGTGGCGATACATTTAGAACAAGGCGGTGTTGCGATTAGGGCCTCTCTCTCTGCAGCGCTGCAGCTGCTTATCAGGACTACGAGTACTGCAGTCCCGTTTTGGGGACATACCACTAAAATTTTATCTACGCGATGAGTGCCTGGTGATAGTTTTCACGGTTTTGGCGGATAGCGAGCACCTTATCTGTTTTGCTTACAAACTAAAGATCATGTTCCAGCTTTGAAAGTCATCATGATTGAAGGCTTGACCCAACATCATGGTCATACGGTCAGCATGCCAGGGTGCATTCATATTTTGAATTATTCTTGTTATTAATTGTTGACGAAATCCGAGTTGGTTGTTGCTTGCTCGCTTGTTCGTTGTTTTTCGGTCTTGTTTTGTTGTTTGGTGTTGTTTTCACGTTGGGAACCGTTATTTTCGGCAAGTGTGGAAAACTAAACTACTGCTGTCTTACACCCAGTGCCTGGTGCACAGAGGTGTAGCTGTACAAATTGCTGCTGATTCCAGATGTTTATCACAGCTTTTTTATACAAACGAAATCAGGTACCAGGTATTTGGTACCAGGTGCACCTTTTCGGGACTCTACCCAAGGTACAAGCAGGCACTATTAATATAGAACCAGGAAGGCACTAGAGCATTGCTTATTCAGCCTGTCCGTCAAGCCGGTATATCATGCGATGTCACTATGTTTGCAGCAGTACGTACGAGTACATGATATGAACTTGTAGATGGTTGTGCACAAGTGTGACACAAGTGCCCAGGCTTGGAAGCTAAAGCTACTAATATGTACCGGTGCTCATGATGGTATTGCACCCGGGAAAAAAAAAACATTCTCGCATGCACCAGGCGCGAGAGCGAAATGTACGAGCACGACGATAAATGAGACACAGGAGCTCCGAGCATAATCACAGATGAAAGGAGGTACTGGTGCCGTGGTACTCGTAGAATGTGCTACTGCCGCTGTGCTCCAACGCGCCCCAACAACAACAAGTACCCTTAACAGGTACTTACCTGGTACGCACTGCTGTTGTGTGGTAAGTATCTACAGCACGACGTGTAGCACTGGTTGTGAACAAAGGTTATTTCTTAGGCAATACACAAGACAACAACAATACACAGCAGACCTACGTACTGCTGCTGTAGCTTTGGACCATTCAAGGTGCAACAACTGTAACACTCGCAGAACCGGCAAGCAAATAGCCACAGCAGTGCCCTGTACAGCAAGAAGAGTATCACAGCAGTGTAGATGCAGGTATAGCTCCAGTGTACGGCACACAGCAATGATATCCCGAGCGATAGTACCAGCTACAGCGCGCAGCAGCAGACAGCAGCCAGTATCATTCCGGTCGTATACGTAGCGAGTCATGTGTGTGCGGTGTATGTATGATATACGTAGGATAGCGGCATGATACAATAATACGATTTTTTCTCTCCTCTCACCTGCAACGAAACAGACAACATGCCCAGCATCTCAACAGAAGAGGACGCCAGCCCAGCTCCACCTGCAGCAGACCCACCCTCCTCCCAGCCTCCGTGCAAACCACCGCGAGCGATGCCCTTGCCCCCTTCACCGAAGCCATGGCGCACCTCAGGTGCGTCCGCGTCTGACTGTTGCCTCGCCCCTCCTCGCCATCGTTTGACGGCTGATCTCTGTAGACTAGGAGGGGAGTCTATGGAGAGAGCGACTGATGCATCGTCGCGCGAGGCCTCAACCGTTGCGTTCACCGAATGACCTGGGAGGAGCCGAGGTCCATCAGGAGCAGCAGATTTCCCTCCCATGATCTTCAGCTATAATAATGACAGACGCTAGCAAGCCCAGCCCGCACAGCTCCGTATACTGTGCTGGTTTTTCTCTCTTGCTCTCTCTCGGAAGCTTTTATGGACGTACGGAAAGGCCGAAAAACGAAACAAAAAGCACGGCAGCAGCAGCAGCAGCAGCAGCAGCAGCAGCAGCAGCAGCAGCAGCAGCAGCAGCAGTAGCAGCAGCTGCTGCCGTAGTCTTGATCTACGCCACGCTCCCTCCCGCTGTCGACGCACAAGTGCCAACGAGTGGTCTTGGACGACGCGAGAGTTCGGGAAGGAGAGGATCTCTCGATCTAGAGAGGGTTTGCGGCACGCGTCAGCGTGCAGCGTGTCCCCTGCCCGTGCAAATAGTAGGTAGCGGGTAGGGTAACCCAAATTTGCCGCCTTTTATATTTCCAAGAAATCCTTTCGCTATTTCCAGCAGCCGCACCGCCACCGCCGCTCCTCTCTCGTGTCCACGTACTGTACCAGGGCACAGGAACCGAACCGCTCTTGGCTGTCTCTCTCCCTCCGTCTTCTCTTTTCCCCCCCCCTCTGCTCCCTGTACAGCGTGTGGTGGGATGAACCCCAAAACAAGCAAGCGGGTATGCTTGCCGCTGTGTATGGGTTTGCGCTGCTGTTGCGGTACGCTGACAAATGATGTGAATGATGATGCCGATGGTGACGATGATGATGTTTTCGTGTGGATATTTTTCGGCGCGCTGGGTGCCACCAACTAATATGATAGAAAGTGCGCGCACAAAAACACAATAATTGCGCTTTCCGTACTAAAACCTAGTAAAAAAGAAGACAACGTACAGCAGTCAAGGTGAAATACGACAGAGAAATCAAATTCGCTTTAATTTTTCCCTTCTGTTTTTTTTCCCCCTATTTTCTTGCCGGTTTTCTGATCACTTTCTCAGCGTACACATTTTTCGCCGAAAATTGAAACGGACAAACGGACAGAATTATTAGGATTTTCACGACTGTTCTATTTTGAAGCAACACCTATTCCGCCGCTATCCTACATCCTACATCCTACCAATGACCAGCTGCCAATGATCGATGACCGATAACCGATGACCGATCATCCGATCGATGGTCCTATCATCCAACCGAGACTGACGATTCTCCTGTTGATATTTCGGAAGTGTCAAGTCAAAGTGTATGTGCGAACTTACAATTTTACCACGCACTAGTCCGGTCGCCCCGGTAGACCAGTGGTCAGCTTCAAAGACCATTGGTATTGGTACCCAAGTTCAAATCCCACGT
>JBBMHQ010133965.1:0-19623 GCA_037834295.1 Postelsia palmaeformis
AGCGGGTTGATTTGGCCAAACATATCCAGCCCAGGACACAACTTTTTGCAGCCGAAGAGTTGCAATACGGCACAGACTATTTTATATTCTGGATAAAACAGGGAACGACGGGGGGGGGGGTACTCGGTAGGAGAGATGTACTCGATACCATGCATGGTCGCAGTCGTATGACCACAGACCCTCACATCCCTACAATGCCGGGACGGAACATGTCGGGGGAAGGGGGGAGGGGGTGGAGATGCGGGCGAGGGGGTAGTAGTGACGGCTCTTATGTCCGAGCGGGTGGAGCGGACTCATCTCGTGGACCTCCTCGAGGCCTGGCTGTAAAAGTAGCAAGGAAACAAGTTTCATTTGTTTTCGATTGAGTTTCCCCATTTCGAGATGCACATGACGTTTTTGGGCGCAAACTAGTTGGAATTAGTGTGGGATGGTTCTAGGATTAAGAAAAAAGGGTTCACGCATCGGACACCATCGCCGGCAGACAATCTCCAATGATCTAAATCGTGCATGGCACACAAAATTTCCTGACCTGCATGATCTATAGCGTGAGGGCCGTACAAACTGCATGCTCTACGAGGATAGGTCTCCTGGAATGGATCTGTAATAAATACACAGATCTTGCACCGGCCGGCTCTAAATGGCCTTGGTTGCTGTGCCTGATGGGACCTCAAACCACATATACCCGGCCTCTCACGCAACGTCCGCCTAAACGCGGGGTACTGCAAGTATGACAGCGGTGCACCTCCGTGAGCGAGAACGACCCGTGTTTCCGACACAACGGTAAAGGGGCAACGGGAAAGCCTCTCGACATAACGGCAGACCAGGTAATTTAGATGATCGATCTGATCTAGATGATCTATCTGCAGATGATCTGGTCTGTCCGACGCGTTCAAAGGCTAGTCTAACGACGAATGGTACGGTACGCAGCGACTCCGCCTGCAATTCGCTGAAGAAGCCTCCTCTTCTTCACGTAAGGCGCTCGCTCTATGGGACAAAAAAAATGCCCGTTTGGGACTGCAGTTCCGTTTTGGATTAGACAGACTACCTATTATTGCGGGGGGGCATAGTTAATAGGACTTAAGGCACACCATAAGCCTGAATATTTACCTATTTTTACTGACAATATTTGATCATGCTCATCAACTATGCTTCCCCGTAGTAGTATTTTCTCTGACCCAAAATGAGAACGCAGTCCCAAAACGGTCCACTAGCCCGAAAGGCAATCCAAAATTCCATGGTCCAGGCCTCCTAAAGCGAAAAAAACGAGTCAAACAGCAAAACCACGTTCCTCGGACAACAAACCCCCAGACAGACAGATCACTGGCAGATCCCTGACAGATCAGATAACCACGATTCATTATCTACATATTTCAGGGAAGATAGATACTCCACCCCCGATCCTGTATATTCTGGCTGTTGTTGCCGGCTGGTAGCCGTATAATCTGGATGATCTACGATATCACATGTTTTCTGGGTTGCTCCCTGGGTTGGACCTGTATGTACTATGCACAGATCCTGCACAACCTCTCACGAAGGCAGGTGGAGAATCACAGCACATATCTGCAGCAAAAAAAAGAGATAGATAGATCATGATGTATCTGTCCGCGGTGTGAATAGGTAGTTGTTGTTTTTTTTCACACGAGGTACCTTCACCGTAGAACGATTTTGAAAAAAAATGACACGGCCGTGAAAGTGCTTACATCATCCGAGGCGGGTGATCGAACGCCCACGCCACCCCTTGCTGGGACCTTGCCCACTCTGGCGGATGCAAACATGTCACCGCCGGCCTGAAAAACAAAAATATAAAACGGCAACGCGTGAGGTAACGAGGAGACGCAGACGGGTGCGTCAGGACAAGCATGGCATCTAAAGGTGGCAACGTATCGATTATTCGCTAGTCTACGGTAGTGTTTTGGTGAGAGGTAGCGCCAGCTCGGGAAGGCGCGTTCGCAAAGTAGAACGGAAGCAAAGCAAAGCACAGCAAAGCACAGCAAAGCAAAGCAAAGCGAAAGTACAGAAAAGCGAAACAATGCAAAGCACAGCCCGGCAAAGAACAGCGAACCAAACCACCGAAAGAAAAATAAAGCAGACCCAAAGCAAACGATGCCCAAAGCAAAGCAGCGAAGCAGAGCCGAACCAAAGCGAAGCAAATCAGAGCAAAGCAGACCCAGGGGAAACCACGCCGAAGCAAAGCAAGGCGGAGCAGACCCAAGGCAAACCACGTCAGAACCAAAGCCAAAGTAAGCATCACCTGCTTCCGAGCGTTAAGGGCTTCGGTCTTCTGACGACCAGCTTTATACCTCCTGAGCAGGCGTCGGCGGTCACCCCCCGTCCTTTTGAACCACCTTGCCAGTTCCCTCAGGTCCGCTTCGGGTATATCCTCCACAGTTCGGGGCATTTGCGAGCTGTCATGGCTCATCTGAGGGAGGGAAGGGGCGCAAGGGATTTCCGCGACGTAGGTTAGCCTTCAGGGCATAACAGGGTTTCGGTTTGCTCGATGAGAGAGCGATTGAAAAAAGCATTGTCAGTACGGAGCGGGGTCAAGTCACGTCGTGCAGGACACGTTTTTTCAACACACGGTAATGGATGGCTCTTCTGCGAGGGCTGCCATGGTCCGTCTGGGAAGGAGAGAAGGAACGTCAGAATACGAACTCATGGCCTCTCACAGCAGTGCTATTCCCGACAGATAGAGTGCCGGCATGATTACGCCAAGAAACAATACCGGCACCAACTGCAGTGGCAACCGGCACTATATACTCCGCAAACTGCCCCCATTGGTGGAAGTTCACCGGCACTATGCAGGTAAACCGGCACTATACAGGGAAGCCGGCACTATTCAACCCGCACTATACAGGATAGCCGGCACTATGCAACCGGCACTACACAGGGCAGCTGGCACTTCTCAATCGACATTATACAGGGCAGCCGATACTACTCAGCCGGCACTACTCAACCGGCACTATACAGGGCAGTCGGCACTACCCAACTGGCACCAATTAGGGCAATCGGCACTATACAGGGCAGCCGGCCCTACTCAATCGACACTGTACAGGGCAACCGGCACTATTCAACCCGCATTATACAGGGCAGCCGGCACTATGCAAACGGTACTATACAGGGCAGTCGGCACAAGTCAACCGGCACTATACAGGGCAGTCGGCCCTGCTCAACCGGCGCTATACAGAGCAGCCGGCACTATGCAAACGGCACTATACAGGGCAGTCGGCACTATTTAACCGGCACTATACAGGGCAGTCGGCACTACTCGGCCGGCACTATACAGGGCAGCCAGCTTTACTCAACCGGCACTATACAGGGCAGTCGGCACTACTCAACCGGCACTATTCAGAGCAGTCGGCACTATTCAACCGGCACTACACAGGAAAGCCGGCACTACTCAACCGGCACTATTCAGGGCAGCCGACACTGCTCAACCGGCATTATACAGGGCAGTCGGCACTACTCAACCGGCACTATACAGGGGTCACCACCGTAACCGTTTTACCAGTTCTCTGTACACATACTAGAATACTGTTCAAAGTTCAAGTGTTTTCGTCCCCACACACAGCCCCAAACGGGCTAAGCTCAACCCTTTTAAGACTGCAGTCTTATTTCGGGGGCAATTGGGGACAAACTACTTGAAATTTGACTGGTTTGTGCCCACAACGGGACTGCACTCCTACAAGAAGGGGTTAGCCTTATTAATAGGGACAACGCACCGCGGTGCACGCCCCCATGGGATAGTAGATATCTAACAAGAATGAGTTGAAAGGGAAAAATCCACAACCGCTCCAAGCACCACCTGGAACAGATCATCTATCCGCTGCTGATGATCTAGATAGATGTCTCAAGGGAGACACATTTCCGATCTTGTGCGATCAACTCCAGTAGTTCGCGTTGCCGCGTGAGACCACCCACACAATGTTCATGATCTGGCAGGTGTTCCCTGGATTCGATTTGTGCTATCCAGGTCTTGCATGCGCAGCCTCTCACAAAGGTGAGGGAGAAACTAGATGGTACAGATGTTTTAGATCATGATTAGTCCGAGGTGTCTAGTATTGAGTAGCTCCAAAATTGAGGAGCTGCGTCAGCGATAAAATGTTCATGGTTGGGCTGAAAGGTGTGATATCAATATCTGCAGCAGAACGCCCCCCGCCCCTGACCCAGACGAGATAAACTAACGCTCCGATATCGACTCACCCCGCTAAGGTCTGAGCAAACCGACTGAGTCTCCCAGTTAGCGTCGCCGGACACATCCGGCCCCCCCTGCTCCAGTTTAGCGATCTCGTCCACGAGCTTGCGGAGATCGGCGACTTGCTGTTCCTGCCTCTGGCACCTGCACATCAGCTCCATGCGCTCCGCCTGGAACACAGTAGCAAACAAGGAAGGGATAAGGCGGGGAGGACCTTTCGTGTAAAAAGTAGATATTCTTGTGTGTCCGGTGTGAACGTTTGCTGACATCGATCCCGGTTGACTGTATGAACTTGTCTTGGTCGTATTTCGCGTTTTGTTCTTGGTTCTCATTCATGTGCGTCTGCCCTTCTCTTGGTACTATTATTGTAAAAGAGATTGCTGCTCGTACTATTAATAGTGTCTATAGTGCTCAAAGTCGTATTATAGATCGATTCCAGACCGATGGCAGTGGGAACGATATCTTGAAAGGTTTGGGCATTTTCTTTTTAAACCATTTCAGTGGCTGGGTATCTCGGAGGGAACTTAAAGTGAGACTTTCCGCCATCAGGAGTACTCAATCATTCCTGCTAGAGGGAGCTTGTCAACGCCGTTGATATCTCATCCAGGGTACGGCCTCGAATACTTTACGAGAACCTGAGATTCCGCAAAAAGGCAAATATTGCCCAAAAACCTGCAGATGTTCCAATCTCGTAATAAACTGGGCCAATCTTTGAAACATTTCACACCTCGGACAGATGATGATCTATCTGATCTATATACGATATATTACCTAGTTCCCCACCACCTGCCGTTGTGAGACGCTGTGCAGGATCTGTATAGTACAGCTCCAACCCAGGAAACAGGTACTACATACGTAGATCATGCATATTGTACGGGTCCTCCCGGGCAACATAGGTTAGATCATACAGATCATACAGATCATCTGCCCTGAAAGGTCGAGATCATCAACTGTGGAAATCGATTTTCTGTCCGGGGTATGGCAAACTTGCTCCCTCGCAAGAAGTTCTTAGCCATACCCTGTGTGAACTAAGTGTACCAACCGCATTGAAAAGCCCTCGCCACAAAAAACGAAGCAGTCCCGCTATTGTAACAGAAGGCCCTTTAAAGTTTCCCGCGACATAAAGCCAGCCGCTGGCATAGCGCAAAAATAAACAATTCAAAAGTTTTCGAGATATCGTCGCTATTGTCACCGGCATTAGTATGTCTCCATTCGTACGATAGTACTGTACTTTCGTAGGCTATAAGTACAAGTATTGAGATAAATGAGCGTCACTGCTCGTACTCCTTTTTGAAAAACCCATCACTGATAGCATGTACATCTCCAAGCGCTCCCTCTGCCTGTACTATACCGGTATATAGTACGAAGGTAGGATTGGCTAGTAGATTCATACCAAGTACCTCGTGTACGCTCGGTCGTATTTCATGACCATTTAGTTGCATGCGCTCGACTCGGCGGTCCCGCTCTTGTTCAGTCCGCCGGCCGTGTCTCGAGTTATATCGGTATGTATAACAGTTACTGTACGCATTATCCCAAAAACAAAACGACGGCAACATCAACAGTACCAGCAGAATCACCAACAAAACCACAGCAACCAAAAAACAACAACAACCCGTCACCAACGACAACAGCACAGCCATTACCAACAGCACCACAAGCACCAGCCATAAAAACATATACGTACATATATATACTCTACAATAAATATATATATATATATATATATACGTGCATACATACACTCTACAATAAATATATATATATATATATATATATATATATACGTGCATATATATTTACTCTACAATATATATATATATATATATATATATATATATATATATTGCTTAAGGCCGAAATCACCGCCGCACCTTGATATCTGCCAGCTGGGAGCGAAGGGCGATACCCGCGACCCGCGGAGCGCCATGGTTGCTGTCCATAGAGTCCCTAGTCTCCCCCTTCAATCTGGCATCGAGCAGACTGTCCACGTCGTCATCGAGGTTGGTTGAACCGGAGGCCTCCTGGGTCTGAAGCCTTGCCATGACGGTCTGAGTCGAATGGCAGTGATCCGGAGGGCGAAACAGAATAAAACGTTTTTGTCAAAAATGAGGTGGGAACAGCATCTGGAAAAGACAAGGACGAAAAACGACAGCACCATCAACAAAAGCCACAGCAGACTAACACATCCTGTGAAACAGCATGGCGAATATATGCGACGGATGACACCAACAGCGAGAAAATCTACATCAGCATTCACGAACACGACAACATAGCCAAGATAAACTACACACAGCACCAAAAAAAAAGTAGCAGCAACAAGAAGCGCAACAACAGCATCAACACCAACAACACCGACAAAAGCAACAACCACACCAACGACGAAAAATACCGAAGGAAAAAAACGCCAGCATCAACGAAAACACCACCCCGATAACAGCAAACTCCGAACACCAACCTGATCACCACAACCGCCACCGACATCGGCAACCACAAAAAACACAACAACCGCTACCACAACGACCATCACCACCCACAACAGCAACCAAACATCACCACCACGAGTACCCCACCTTGGTAATCTCCTCCTCCTTCCGCTTGGCCCTCCTCCTCAGCCTGTCAATCTGCTCCTGCTGGTCCTCGGCGAGCCTGGACAGACTGTCGCGAGCAGCCACCGCGTCGTCCAGGTTGGCCTGCACGATGTGAAGAAAACAGGGACAGATCGAAGTCCGTTTTTAAGTGAATCGCGCTTGGGTTAGATTAAGTGCTAAAAAAATTCAATGAGTTGAGGTCATTTTTTATCTAGGAAATACACCACAAGCCCGAAACCAAATCGGTTCCTCCGACCAATTTTGTCGCAAACACTCCGAAATAACGTGTTGAAGCACAACCAGCAACCGAAGCGGCGTCATCGTAATCTCCACAAGGGCAAGCAAACACACAAATCTTTCCTGGTTTACTGTCACGGGAACCATAGTAAATAAGACCAAACATTGTTAGAAAGAAACAAGCGATTTCATAGTGTACCGTACGAGTCGAGGTCCTGCTTGATATGTTCCCCCGTCATCTGAATGTCCACAGTTGCTAACCTTAAGGTCGTCGCTTCCAAGAGCCTTGGTCCGACGAATGGCGGCCACCTTTTCCCAGAGGTGTTTGACCGTCGCCACTTTCACCTGCTCACCGGAACAAAAAAAACAAAAACATGACAAATACGATGTATACCTGGTACATAACAATGATAATATATTTCGCAACAAGCGGACCCACAAGCGAGCGAGCGAGCGAGCAAGCAGGGAGGAAACAACAGCACTGTTGCGGGGAACCTGTTGCGGGGAATCTTGTTAAAAATAGCGAAATATAGAGCTTTTTGTGAGTACCGTAGGTTCTATTTATTATGCCCCCCCGTAATAATGTACACTTCACCCTTTAGAACCGCAGTCCCATTTTGGGGACAAACGACTCAATTTTCAAGTAACTTGTCCCCAATTGTCCCGGTAACGAGCCTGCATTGCTAAAAGGGTCAACAGCACTCGTCGAACGATAACATAAATGCAGAAGCTGGCACGCGGGTACGCGGGTACAATAAAACAACTAAGGAAACAACCTCAGAAACTGCTCCGCTGTGAGATGGAGAAACTCCTACAGAGGTTATATCGGCAAGCTGCGGGCTGTAACAGTTTTGATCCCGCGGTGTAGGAAGAAGAAATAGCTCAATCTATCAATTATGCCCTGAACTATCTGGACCATGCCGTGAAATGACAATCCGCTCGATGTCTGGACACTTTTTTCTAATAAAGCCCGCACGTGCCAGGCCACCACACCGGCACTGTAGCGGCAACCGGTACTATTTCGCACACTATTAATACCACACCGGTTAATCCCACCTTTGCCGAGCGGTTTCACCGGCACTATATCGAGAGCCGTCAATAGTTTAGAGAGACCTCCTTTCACAGCGACCATAGCACAAACATAAAATTTTCTGCGGTCAGCGTGAGCGCCCAGAGAAAGGACGCGTACGGTAGGATAGTGTTGCTTGCGCCCGTGCAACATGCCACGCATCGCCTCGCTTTATCAACCGGACACCCAACAAGGAATCATCTCCCAATCGCGCAGTTATCGTTACTGAAACTGCGACTCTTTTACCGCAACTTTTTTTCCCCCTCTCACGCGCGACGCTTATTATGTACCAGGAACACAGATAAAGTCTCCACACCTGTTTTTCGACCCTTCTATCGTCAATTTTCCCCCGCCCAAGTCCCGAGTGGTAACCAATTGCGCAAAGCTTATGGACACCAATAAAATTCTTGGTGTTTTTTCGTTCGGACACTTGTCCCCCCCCCCTCCTCCGAAGGCCACACAAGGTGATCAAAACCGCACGATGCGACTGACGATTACATCTAGTTGCTCCTTAAGGCTGTCGATGTTTTGCTGCAGCCTCTCGCACTCGGCGTCTCTCTCGGCGCGGCTGTCTTCCAGCATGCCCTCGAACCGGTCGGCCCTCGCCTTCTCCATTTCTACGGCCCTGATATTGCCATGCCGTGCCGTGCGGTGCCGTGTCAGTTCGTTGGTTTAGGCTAGTTGGACTTTGCTGGTTCGGTTCGGTTTGGCTTGGTTCTGTTCTGTTTTGTCCTGTTATGTTCGATTCGGTTCGGTTCGGTTCGGTTCGGTTCGGTTCGGTTCGGTTCGGTTCGGTTCGGTTCGGTTCGGTTGGTTTAGGTTTGCTGAACTTCATTGGTTTGGTTTGGCCTGGTTTGGCCTGGTTTGGTTCTGTTCTGTTCTGTTCGGTTCGGTTCGTTTCGATTGATATAGGTTCGTAGGATTTTAATGGCTTAGTTTGGTTCGGTTGGGTTTGTTAGGATTGGGTTCGGTTTGGTTTGGTTTGGTTGTGTTCGGCTTCGGTTTGGTTCGGTTTCGTGCTGTTGTGCTATTATAGATGTTGCTTTTTGTTCTTGTTGCCGTTGTTACTGGTGTTTCTTCGCGTTGCGGCGGTTCTTGTTTGGCCTGTACACTCACTGGTGTAAAAATAGTACGCGTACGACGGATCGATGCTTCTGAGTGGCACCTTGGATTCTAGTTTATCATTTTACATGTGGATGGTACGATTTGATCGGAATAAGCGCTGATATAGTTAGATGGTGACGTATTGCTGCAGTGATGACAATATGAAAGATGCAGAGACGGAAAATCTCGAAAGCCAAGGTAGGCGTACGCAAGCGTGTTGATACAGCCCTCTTCCCCTCTTGACCCTGTGAAAAAAAACACACACAGTAATTTCCTGCCATAAAGTCCGATAACTTCCAAATTTACTTGCTTTCAAGTACAGGGGTATATTTGACTTCTATTTCACGTTAACCCTTTCTCGATTTCGTTTTAATTTTTGCCACTACTAACTTCTTCTGATCATACTTCGTAGTGATGCCTTATATCACGAATGTCAGACGACAGCATCACTAGAAACATACATACGAATACTATTTAATAGGTTGTTTTTTTAGGTCTGACTCACGCAAGAAAGCGCTCCTCGTTCTGCGAGCATTTCTTCATGATGTCCCGAAGCCTCCGCGCGGTCGTTTTTCTGTTCACCTCTGAGGGTCGTCAATCGACCATCCCACCGATGACGAAAAAAAGAAACACCACAGCAGTTGACAGACACAATGGTTGCCACAGATTCCAGCGAAGACGCCACCGCAGTTGCCAAAATGGGTCCAACCACACGTGCCGCAGTGGGTTCCAAAACAGTTGGATCGCACGCAGAGCAACGGGGAGGAAGATAGACGAAGACCGGAAAATTTGGAGGGGAGGAGGGGGACATTTATTGTATATAATATTGGGATACATGAATAAAAATAAGACATCTCAGCTACTGCTGTACACATGACATCGAATCTGTCATTTTCCCCGAAAGTCGTGTTTGCAAGCTGCGTATGGTACTCTGATCGCGCATGCTGTGCCACAGGGTGTGAAGCTTTTACAGGTTTTAGAAAAACCTGACGGCTTTTTTACGCAACGAACAACCACATCCTAAGCCCACCCTGAACAGTCGTAAATGCAACCAGCACGAAGATTTAGGGACGAAACACCATACCTAATACTGATTACAAATGACCATATTAAATAGGACCTACAGTACACACAAAAAACGATATATTTCGCTATTTTTACTCACATTATTTGGTCATACTGTATTTACTATGGTCACCCGTAATAGTATCCCAAAAAACAGAAAAAAGGGAGAGGTGAAAGACGCGGACAGCTCTTTGAAATAAATAAATGAGGCTAAAAACCGATCTACACTAGCACTTCGTTCTCAGGCTTTGTCGATCGCATGCTCGGGTGATACCGTCCGTATACACGTGGCCGCGTACCTAGGTCCTCGATGAGAGATTTCAGCCTTTCCACCTCCGCCTCATGCTCAGCCTCCATCCCCCCTTCCCCGCCGTCTCCCTCCCCTCCTTTCGCGCGCGCCACCGTCAGCTGTGCTTCGTAGTTAGACGCCTGACGAATCGGCCGAGCAAAAACAAAAACAAGCGTGGAACACGAGCGAGCATTTCCTCAATGTCGTGGGGACCCACCCACGTTCTCAGGAAGCACCCACGCACCCACCCCCTATGAACCTCTCGAGGGCTTCAGACACTGAAAAAAACAGCGAAAACCAAGTTGACGATGACAGAAAAACAGTCACGGCTCTTGTTGTTGAGGGGATGATTCCCACTGGCGTCCGTCCGACTTTAGCTCTAGCGAGGACTCGTGCAGCCACGGGCACAACATGATTCTATTACGGGGGGGCATATCAAATAAAGGATCAACTATTGTTTGCTAAAATAGGTAAATATATACCTGGTAGGTTTTCGTGCGTATCCCAGGTCCTATTTACCCGTAATACCTTATCGTGGACAGTTGAAAAAACCGAAGATATCAACCATTGTCTTGGTCGCCATCATGGGATCCCAAAGAGGTTACAAAGAAAACATGATATCCCCCCGGCCGGAAAAAAAAGCACCATCGGGACCCTGATATGACTATCAAACCGAGCGTGTATTATATCGGTTTATTTATCGGTAGGCGTCGCTATCATTTTCGTATTATTTTCGTGCCCCTCGGCTCTATAATTCAGCCCCCTGAGAGGGTGTGTTATTTCATTGCGCGTGTGATACCGCAATGGGTAGCATCACACCGTACCGCTCGGTCTGAAATGTAATCTCCGCGAGTACGTAACGTGATGCAGCAGTAGCGGTCACTCTATAGTGTCGGTTGAGTATCATAGTGCCGGCTGCCCGCTATACTAGTGCCAGTGGAATCGCCTGGCACAGATGGGAGTAACCAATGTGGCAGTCAGTGTCCGGAGAAGTGCTGATGGTCGCTGTCGTGCCGGCATCTTCGGCTGGCGCATATTATACAGGTGCTACAGAGGGGGCGATACTACATTATGTACATCAGACGGGCATCACAACACCGGCCACACCCTGCTATAGTGTAAAAACGGTCAACAAAATTCCAGGGATAATCACGAATCACGACCCGAGAAGCGGGTAGGGTCTGGAGATATTCGAAATCAAACGGGTCGGGGCTCGTCGGGTCGGGTTGAGATAGGTAACCCCAACCGACCCCACCCCCGAGATTTTTCGACCCGGTCCGCAAACAGCCGTGCAAAATACCTGCTGCTGGAGGCGGCTCTCGTAGTCGTCCGAGATGGCCTCCCTTTCGGCGTCCATCTCGCTGCACCTTTTCTCCGCTTCTCGCTTGGCCAGCTTGACCACCTTCAGCTCCCCCGCAGCCTTTTCCCTCTTCCTCTTCAACTCGACAACAAAATTCTCCTGGAAAAAAACACCGATATTGGTGAGCATGATAGGGTGACCATGGAGTAAATCGAAAATGTGACATCGTACCATATCATACGATCTCCCACGACAGCATATCATATCGTATGAAAGCACACCATAGCGTATCATATCGCATAATCTCCCTCGATAGCATATCAATGACATAATACAGTATCATATCACATAGCATACGATAATCATATCAATTAGCATACGATATAATATCGTGCCATACTATATCAAACGAGGTAACCCCATCTTGGCCTCTGTGAGAGTCTGTGCCGGGGTCCGACATCATACCTTATAATATCGTACTTACTATATGTGTCACATCTCATGATATCGTATTCACATAACATGATCGAAAAATGAGCAACACCGAAGCAGACAGTACCACATCATATCGCATATAAACCACATAATACGGCATCAATATCAAACCAAACCAAACCAAATCGCACCTTCTCCTCTCTGAAGACCATGAGCATGTGCCCGACTTCTACCGTACCCTGCAAGTATAAAACAGCACAACATCACACCATACCATCAACAAAAGTTACAAGATAAAAACATCAAAGCATACCAAATCAAATGGATAACACAATAAAACCGCGGCAAATCTCACCTTCTCCTCTCTGAGGGCCATGAGCATGTGATGTACCTCCTCCTGCCTCGCCTCCAGAATCATCACCTTCTCCTCCGCTCTCGCCAAGAGCAGGTTCTTCTTGTCAAGCTTCTTTTTCAGGTTGACAGCAGCCTCCGCTAAGCTCGCCCGCGTAACGTCGTTCATCTGTTGCAGTGGTATCAATATACAAAGAAAAAGCTGACTTTGAGATGAGTGATGAAAAAATGAAGGGCTTCTCACGGGCCAGGATTTTTTTCACACCTCGGACAGAGATCAGATAGATCATGATCTATCTATCTGTCTGCTGCAGATCATCTAGCTCCTCATCTGCCGCCATAAGGAGCTGTGTAGGATCTGCAAAGTACATACCAGACCCAAGAAACATGCGCTAGATCATGCAGATCATACAGATCATCTGCCTTAAAAATATCTAGATCATCAAATAGAAAGCGGTGATCTGTCAGTGATGCGTGAATTGTTCCAGAACATCACGGGTCGAGTCAAGTCGAGAGTCTACCAGAATTCGGGCAAAGTCGGATCAGGAGGTTTCCAAACTCAAACAGGTCGGGTTGGGTCGGGTCGGGATACCCTTAACCGACCCAACTCGACCTGATCAGCGAGGTTTTTGACCGGACCTGTAAATGGCGCTGGGTAAAAAGACGTTATTGACGGGGGGGGTAGGGGGGGGAGGTGGAACCGAGAAAAAATATGTATGAGACGGACAACGGGGCCAACGAAAAAATGATTGAAAACGAATGGTTGATGACGAAATAAAAACCAAAATATGAAAAAATAATGGCCGGCGTCCCCGGTGGCTTGGTAGGCCTATCAAAATCAATCTCGTGGGTTCAAGTCCCACCGAGTGCATGCTCGGGGGGTTTTTCTAGCGCAAAATAAATAGGTCAGCGGAAAGCGCGAGAGCGTGAGTTAGCTATTATCGATGGAAATCGACAAGCAGTGGGAATGCTGAACCCTATGCGCGATAAAAAATAAAGGCACATACCGGGGGGGAGAAGGATAGACACCTGTGACCACGGCTTGTCCAGAAATTCGTCGAGGGTAATACCTCCTACGAAATAGGCTGGAAAGTAAAAGGGAGGATGAAAAAATATTAAAAATAAAATGTATAGGTATTAATGGGTGACTTGAGTCTACTTTCTTATCCTTCCTCTTTCGCTTGAGGTTGATGGCAGGCTCCGCGAGGTTTGCGTGCTTGCGTAGTAGCGTCGTCCCTCTTTAACAACGACATCATGACCAAACGTTGGTTGAAAAAGTCTTGGGAGGGGGGGGAGGGGGGAAATACGTCAGTCACAGGCAGGTAAGTAGTATCGGATATCGTATCGAAAATTTCGATATATCGAAATACTGCTTATCTTAGGATTTATCACGTCAAACGTGTTTAGCGTTTGCCTTTCATGCCCCGGTACATATCCCCGTGGTTTTTTCATAATGACACTACAGTAAACGAAAGCTCTGATGAATCAAAAATCGAAACCGTATCGAGCACGTACTGTGCGTAGTTTTTATTGTTCATCGGCATCGTATCGAACTTGATTGTAGCAGATGTCCCCCCGCAAGGCGGTCTGAGTGGGGCGGTATCTCTATACACGACGATCAGAACCGCTAGGCACGGGTGGAGAATTTCCACTCAAAACCTGAAAAAAAGAAGACCGCTAACCCACGAACTGACGGCCGTATCGCCCTGCCACACCACCGCCGTACCGGGAGGATCCTTCCTGCATCGATGGATAACCAACACCACCGCAGGCAGAGAAGTTCACCCCTCGTTCGACACTACCCGCGATTGACGCACACCGATGTGTTAAGGAGACCAAGTTGACCACTAACCCCCTGAATTGGTTGATTGTGTCGGGAACTAAGTAGGGCTAGATATTACTCCTACCGCACACAATAATGAACGATCCTCGACGACAAACAACAGTGTCGAAAAAATGGAGAACTACCTCCTCGTTACACTCATGACAGACCGATGACCGGCTTCCACTAGGCTCGCGAGGGTATCACCGTGGGGGCGGTTTTTACCGCTTGCCGCAAAAAGAGCCTTGGAACCGCACAGAGATACGGCGATCTTTCTGCGCTCGGTTTCTTCCAGAACGGAGGGAAAGCTGTGATTTTCCCGAACGAAACGTTCTCGGAAAGATCAGGTCGCGAGGGAATGTTCCCCGAATATATATATATTTTTTTAAGTGTTCGACTTTAGTGAACACCCTCCCATTGTCCTCGAGAAAAAAAGCTGGTAATGAACAATATTACTCATGTGCGATTTCACCGCTCTTTTATACGGTGTACCGATAAAATGGTTGACGGTCACAGCAGTGTGCGAGGCAAAAACAACGATAACAACAACGACAACAACATAAACTAACCCCTGCGTATTCCCCTGACTGCGAACCAACAGAACCCACTCAATCATTGCTTACGTTGACTATTGTATTCCCTTTGTCTCGCACACAGCTTGTGCCACCCATTTTAGAAAAGAAGTGGTAACCTCAACATGGTGAACGTCGTCCATCTTAAGCAATTGACCTCAAAATGTAAAAACAGATGGTTTTCGAAATGATTGAAAGGAACACGTCATTGACGGAACGAGAGCCGAAAAATGTGGTCGTAAATATGAGGAACGCTTGGTCTCCATATAATTGTCTACACAAACGCTCCTTCATGCTTTGGAACAGGGTGGTATAGATGAGCCAAACAATGTCAACAAGCAAAAGGTTGAAAACAAAAATGCTGCCGAAAAATATTAAAACCGAGTTATATTGTTCCCCTCGTCTGGGAGCGTATTCTTTAGGCCCGCTCTATATCGTAGGGCAGCAGCGTTGTTCAACTTGCAGCGACATGACATCCATGTAGCAAATGGATGGTCGATTGGGATGGCTGGACACATATGCGCCAGTTACGAGGCAATAATTAACCTACGCGTGAACTAATAGTTTGACAGCTGAAAATTATGTGATTCGTATATACCTTTGTACACCTGATATCGGAATAATGACAGCAAAAAAACGCACATGTGTCCTGGTATGTACAAACGTCCCTCTCCTGCATCAGGTAAAAACACATGAGTTCCCCGCCCCGCCCCCCTCCTCCCTCCACCACTACCACCATACGTTACATGAAACCGCCTCACCTCTCCCTCACACCAAAAAAGCACCAGATAGCTAAATACCTGAGACCCGACCGATTGGCGGTTATCCACAGACTGGCGGCTGTCCGCAGAAAGCTCTCCCCCGACCGTTACGCCCTGTTCAAGTGTACGAACCGCTCCTATCGTCTCGATCACCAACTCCTTTTCCCGCAGAGCCTCCGTCGTTCGGCCGATCTCAAGCCTCAGCGCAGCAATCTTCCGCCACGACAGTACCGGACGAAAGTCATCATAACAATAGCGCAAAACGACAACAGCAACAACAACAACAAGACATGGAAGAGGGGGAAAGAGGTCGGCGTCGAGGGATGGACAATAAAACGTCGAACGAAAACTCATCACATGAATGCAAACATCGGCAAGATATGGAAGCCATCGTGGTGAGGCTTGAGGGGCAAGGGGTGGCGGGGGAGGGGGCGGGGGGGGGTGAGTATGTATGACAATACCATTCACACACAAAGGAATATTAATCTGCACAACAACACATAAGGAAACACCTTGCAACAGTACAAGCCACGGCAAGATATCAGTCTTATCGGGACCGGAGGTAAACCTGGGGTACATACGCCTGCACCTAAAACTGAACAACTTCAACCTTTGACGCTATGAAGTTATACCCCAAGGGCTTGCATTGGCTCCAAAAAATTGTAATTATACTTCGGGGTGGGGACGCGATAAAGAAAGCGAGAACCCACAAAAAAAAAGATCGCCACGAAAACATCTGCCCGTCTGTCGCGAAAACGGTGTAATGCTGTCGAAACGCGGCCAAATAAGAGAACGGATGGACCAGCCACCAATCACCACTGACCAATCACAACTATTTACCGACGGTAGGGGCCAACGAAGTCAGGAGACGGTCAGTCAAGGTATAATCCGAGCTTTCTACACTCGAACCTAGTAGTGTGGCGTCCGTCAAGGAGATTACACGGGAAATGCCGTCCGTCAAGGGGTTAAAGTGCCATCTCCTGACATTTTTGGTGGGGGCCATTCCAAACAACACAAAATCACGTGGGGCAAGGCCGGAAAAAATAAGTGTCATGGGGTTCCGATCAAACAGAGATGATAGGACCTTGCCCGCGACAAGTCGCGCCGCCTCCAGTTGAAAGCGAAGCGGCAAGCCCGTGAAGAGCTGACGACTAGCCCGCGAAAACTGAACGATCAGCTCGCGAAAAGCCAACGACCAGCAAAAAACCTTGACCGTCCGATCCGCGAACACTAGTTTACGCAGTGGTACATTCATGGCATCGTTTGACCTCCCGTCAAGTCAAGAGTCAACAACCATGCAGCTAAGGGCTGACGACCAACCCTAAAAACTACAACGACCAGCCCGCGAGAACCTAGCGACCGGTGAGTAACCTTAACGACCAGATAATACGCCGTTTGGTTCATACCCGGTGCGTGTATACCTGGTGTGTATATATATATCCTCACATATTTAGTATATATGTACGCGCGATTAAAGTGTCACACCCGGCTTGCAATATAACGATGGGCCATAGTAAATAGGGCCAAATATTGTTAGTAAAAATGGTGAGACATACAAGTATAGGTTTTTGTGTCCATCGTAGGTCCTATTTACTATGCTCCCCCGTAATAGAAAAAATAGCTAAATATATAAGTTGTCGTGTGTACCGTAGGTCCTATTCACTATGGTTCGCCGCAATAGTGAGTTTCGACGAAATGATCCATCAAACCTGATCACATGATCACACATCAGCTTAGCTTTCTATTTTTGGTTCTTCGACGAAAAATGTAAACGTACCTCGTTCTCCGCCTCTACTACCGCGGTAGACTTCATCCCCGCGCCTACCCCGTCCTCCGCCGCCTGCACCTCTGCCCCGCTCCCATTCCCCGCCCCGGCCACCGCCTCCGCAATTCTGAAGCCGACGTTGACGTGGACGTCCGCTTGCTTCAGTTTAAGCGCCGCCAGCTCCTCCTCTGCCCTCCGCGACTCGCCGTCCAGCACCTGGAAAATTAGCCCGCCAAGCATCCATACACACATAGTATCAATATGCACACCATTCAACAACAAACGTGCATATACTGTAGTTCAAACCACGGGACGAGGTGCCATTCATCACACACCACGTGGGGCATTCCAGTACTGCTGTATGGCATGCTCATATTGTTATCACATTGGTGCCATTTACCGCTTTTCCTCATGGGACATTATACGGGAATGCTTTTATCGGCAACACGCGTATAGCTATTTCACCACAGATCACAGCACAGGTGCCTGGTACCATTTGACATGTACTGTTTGCCACCAGAACGGAAACGCGCGTCTACCCATCACACCACAGATCACAACACAGGGAGCCTGGTACCATCTGCCAAGTGCTGTTTGCCGCCAGAGATTTCGACGGCAGTAGCGCGATCAATTATATTATACCTGGTACACCATACTACATAATACCACGTACGGATCGGTATAGACTCGCGTCACACGCTTCCCTTAGAGAAAAGTGTTGCAGCAAAGCCACCCACGCCAACACACACAAACAAAGACACACAGACACAGACACAGACACAGACACAGACCCAGACCCAGACCCAGACCCAGACACACACGCCACTTTGGCGGGAAACGTAAGATCCGTTTCGACATCAGTATCAAGATCAAGCGGACCTTCTACTTCACTCTCAGATTGGTACAATACAGCAGTATCAGCAGTACCGATCCTCCCGTTAAACCGCTGAATTCCGACACTCTCAAAGGTGCAGTTCCCTTTCGGGGGCAGAGCACTTAGAATTCGACTGTTTTGTTCGCAAAACGGGACTGCTGTCCAAAAAGAATCAACAAAGTTAGCCTACTGTACAGTACAAAATCCCCTTCGGAATAGAAAAAAAGAAGAAGTGCGTAGCGTAGATAAGCGCTCGCCGTCTGTATATAGGAAATTGGAACTTAGGTTTGGAGGGTTTTGTCCTCAAAACGAGACCGCTCTCCTAGTAAGGGTTAACCAATCTAGCCTAAGACTTGACCTCCCTCCCCCCCCCAAAAAAAAAACAAAAAATGGGTAGGCTAGGCTCTCTCACCGTCTATGAATACCGGTAGAAAACGGGAACAAACGCACCCCCTACTCGCCACGGCAGGACAATACACATTATATTATCCTGACATAATATTTCGCGCTTCTTATGGTGGGGGCAGATACATACTGCCGCGTAATCGAAGTATATAAGGTAGCGTACAGAAAGAAAATATGGGTTTCTGTTGTCAACCAACCGGATTCACTTTTTTGTCGCCACCGGCTCTGCCGACATGACGGTTCTATCCTCGAGAAAGGCAAGGAGGGCAGAAAGAGGTGTTCACTCTCGTGTACCTCTCGCCTAAATTGCATAGCTGCGCGTGTAGAGCAGAGGCACACGAGCAGGCGGCACGACATTGCCCGCTGCCGATTGATAGATCTAGACTACACTCGGTATACTCTTGCTGTATAACGGGTATAGGGTATAGGGTATACAATACTATGTTAATAGTAGTAAGAAGGGTAAGCCTTTTCCATGAAATATCATTTCACGTTGCCTACAAGAGGGTCGGTATTGTATAATAATACTATATTAATTGCGGTGAGCCTGAGTGATACCACGCAGGGAGTTTCCGTGTCCAGTGTGACTGATCGGGGGATGATAAGGAAATCACGAACCTCGACTCGGCGTTCGACGGACTGTAGACGCTGGGAGAGATCGTCCCGCTCGGCGACCACCTGGGACATCTCTTCGTCGCTCTTTGCTGCTGCTGCCGCCGCTGCCACTGAGGCCTTTGTCCGTACGGGGGGCAAGGGAGAGAGGGAGGGAGGGAAGGAGGGAGGGAGGGAGGGAG